>JAQZBX010052865.1:0-19026 GCA_029593785.1 Cabassous unicinctus | reverse complement strand
TTTTTTTTTTTTTTACAGCTTTTAAGGTCTCCCCTGGGATTGTTGTTGCCTATAATATGCAAGCTTGTTCTTGGAAACACATGCACACACAGATAATAATTTGTTTTTTTTTTTTCAATTCAAGCTCACATACCCCCTGAAATCTTTCCATGGTTTAAGAACTGGTCTAGAGAGTTTCAGTCATTGACATATTAACATTTTTTTCTAACTTAAAAGGTGTCTATGTAATGTTTCCATAATCATAATTGTTGTTAACTCTTAACTCTTAGTTACATGGTTTTGGACTGAGAACTGAGTTGAGAAGGCTGATGCAGTTATGGGGCCCAGGTCATCTTTGGCAGGTGAGCTGGGGAAGAAAGTTGGGAGTCCTAACATGCTCTATTGAAATGTTAGGGTCACTTAACAGGGAAGCTTCTAGGTGTCCCAGGCTACTTGAGACAAATTCTCGGTATCACAGCTGTTTAACAGATTCTCCATGGTCTGAGGCACAACAATTTTGAGAGCTGAGCCAAACACTCAGGGCCTGAGCTAAATTCACAGGGGCCATGAACACAAGTGGGCAGGAGGGGTGGCCACAAGTGACACCATCCAGAGTGTGTCTGTAGTAGCCAATGGGGTGAAAATGGTCCCATATGCATTTCCTCCTTCCTCATTCACAAACAACTGGTAGGAAACCCGAGGGGATGGGATTTTACAACCCTGTGGCCCAGTCTGGGATGCTGAAAGGGTGGGGCTAGAGAGTGAGAAAGCTTCAGGTTGGGAGTGTTTGAAGAGATCATAAAGGGTTCAGGCAATGGAAGAAAAGGAGGGGGCCCACAAAGGGCAATATCCAGGGAACCTAAGAAATGCACCTACCTGTTCTCTGGTGGTGGGTTGTGGGAAGCTAATGATAACCTTGATATGAGAGTGGTCTAGTGAGAGTTCTCTTTTTAGAATTTTTGCAACTTCTTTGGTATTTCCACAGCTGAAGAACTTTAATTTTGAGTTGTAGGTGTTGCAGAGTTATTTAAGTTTCTAGGGAATTCCAAGATAAACAGAAAGGGTAAAGCACTTTAAAACTTTGGAACCACAATTAAACTTTACAAACAAATGTGACTGTGGCAAGAGCTTACAATTTAGGCCCTAATTTCCTTGTGAGCATTTTAAAGATAAAGCTATTTTAGAAATAAAATATAAGAAAACTAACTTATATTGAGATTATTAACAATAGACCAAAGCAGAAGTTTTAGTTTGTTTGTTTCTCCTTTATATTTTTAATAGGGTTTTTTAGTCCTGGTCCAATAAGGCTCAAAGAGAAGAAAATTCAAGCAGAGAAGTTTGTTAGATCACCAGCATGGTAGGGGCCTGATATAAGAATTCAGCCTGCCTGCCCATGTTTGAGATTGCATCATTTGAGCTGGTGTAACTTGGTGGGTTTACAGAAGGGGTGCATAGATGTGGCACACATATATATGGTGGAAGATTATTAACTTTTGCCCTTTTGGGAGGAGGTATTGGGGAGGGGAAGATGGATATGTTGGAATGTCAAACAGGACATTTGATAATCTTGGCTATTCCACGGTTGGTTTTGAGATTTGTACATCCTGTTGGATTAGGGATGGGGTGAGGTATTTCCCCCAACTGATATCAAAGCAGGGGAGACCTGTCAGCACTGACCAGGGTCATGGGGGTTTATTTTGACAAATGAGGCTAACAGGCAGAATATAATTTACAGACTTGCCTTGCTTTCCTTTTAAGTCCTTTTATTTTTCTTTGATCTGTAACTGACTGTATGTACCTTTTAATTTTATTTTATTTTTCAAGAAGCTTTAGATTACATAAAAGATGCATCAAAAATTTAGGGGGATTCCCTTATACCCCACACCCTCCCCATCACACACCTCTCTCCATTAGTAACATCTTTCCTTAGTGTGGTACATATGTCACAATTGATGAACACATATTGAAGTACTGCTACCAACCATGGCCAATAGTTTACATTATAGTTTATACTTTGCACCATGCATTTTTCTAATTTTGACAATATGTATCATGCCTATACCCATCATTGTATTGTCATTCAGAACAATTCCAATGTCCCAAAAATGCCCCATGTTACACTTATTCTTCCCTCTTCCTCCCCTCAGAAGCTCTGGTGATGACTGCCTTTATATCCTTTGTACAAGCGCTAATGGAGTGGCAAGAATTCCTGGAGTACATATACGTACTTTTAGAGAGGCTTCAGAACAAAACAATGTAACTGATAAGGAAAGTTGGTTGTGTTTCTGACATATTTTCAAAATACTTAAAACCATGACTCGTAATGATCTATTAATGTCTAATATGCAGAAAAACATTGTCAAATTTTATAAATATGACAATGAAAGTTTATACAGCCTTTAAATATTTTTTATGAACATTTTACCGAAACAAATTTAATTACCATAATTTTAGAAAATCTCTTTTTAATTTTAACAACTCTTGAACATTTTCTATGCAATTTACATCAAATGAACTTTATTTTTAGCACTTCACTTTTTTCAAGGTGAAAGAACAAATCTTTTGCAGTCATTTGAAATAAAAAGGTTTTGATGGATATAGGATGATGGAATTCCTGAGAATAACTTGTTTCTCTCCCTGTTGCTAGGATACAAAGGAGTGAGTTATATGTAAATTATAAGGAAATGAGAGGAAACCCTGTCTTGGTGAAAAATTCTGCTTTTGATGGTTGAGAATATCTTGTTGAAGCAATGAAGTATGAAAAAAACTTCAACCAGTTGGCTGGACCTGCACAGAAGCAGCCCCTTGCTGTCATGTCAACTTGCTTAATTAACATAGTAAAATTCCTACCCAGGGGTGGAGTTATCTGCCCCGTTTTGGTCATGGAAAGTATGTGCAAGTGTGATTTCCTGAACATACTAATCATACAATTATATAACTATATATGTATGCTCATCCATATGCATAAATGCTAGTGCATAATCAGAGAAAAATGCTAAGTAGTAACTTAGGTATTAAAGCCAGAGTGAAACTGCAGCACAGGGAGTCACATCTGAGTAGCTTTAGACCAACTTTGACTCCTGTCTGCATTCATAGCAAATGTAAGTTCTCTCTAACTCTCATGTTAAGGTTTTTTCCTCTGGTTATCCTCAAAGGCCCAGCTTTGGGGCCTAACAATATTCTTTATGGTGTGACTTTGAGAAAGCAAAATTTTAAAGTTGTTATGTTTGTATATTATGTTCTTTTAAAAGTGACACAGGGAAGCAGACGTGGCTCAAGTGATTGGTCTTCCATCTACCATAAGGGAGGACGTGGAAAAGGCCGTGCCAGGTCTGAGCCTTGAACCAGGCCCATTTGGGGAGCAATGCAGCAAGATAATGATGCAACAGAAAGAGACATAAGAGAGAGTCAAGGTGAGACCTGACAGAAGCCAGGATCTGAGGTGGCACAAGTGAGGGGTACCTCTCCCCACATTGGAGGTCCAAGGCTGGAATCCCAGTGAAGCCTAGAGGAGAAAAATGAGAAGAAAAGACAGAAAAAGAAACAGACAGAAAATCACACAAAGAATGGACACAGAAAGCAAAAACAGCAGGGGGAAGGGAGGGGGAAAAGGGCAATAAAAATTAGTGACACAACATTTTTTCATAATAAAGTACAAGAAGTTGTTTTGATAAAAAACAGGCTTTTAAATTTTATTACAGTGATTATTCTGGAGAAAAACACTTTAGAACCTTTTACTAAAAATTGACTAATTATTTAAGAAACATTGGCACTCAATAGAGAGAAAAGCAAGTTTTAGATTTTTTCTTTATTTTTAAAGAAATTTTAGATTACAGAAAAGTTATATTACATTGAAAATATAGTGAATTCCCATATACCCCATACTCTCTGTCTCTCACATTTCTCTATTTATTACATCTTTAGTGTGGTACATTTGTTACAATTGATGAACAAATATTTAAGTATTGCTACTAACCTTGGTCTATAGTTTACATTATGGTTTACAGTCTGTACTGTACAATTTTAAAGGTTTTGACAAAATGTATAATGACCTGTATCCATCATTGCAATATCATGCAGAACAATTCCAGTGTTCCCCAAATTCCCCATGTTACACCTTTACTTCCTCTTCCTCCCCTCAGAACCTCTGGGGACCACAATTTTTATATCAATATTGCAACTTTTTCCATTACTAAAATAATAAGTCTGCTTTGATCCATAGTTGCATTATCCCCTTATGTTTGTGCATTCCTCAATTATGAAGATTTTGGAATAGTGATGCCCACTCTGTTTCAGATTGTGAGGGAGCTTAGATCCCATGGGAAGATGGATGGAACTGTGTTGCTTGCAGTTGTAAATACTCTCTGTTCTTTTCAGAGGGGTATTATCCATCATCACCATTTTGTTTGTTGTCTTGGGTGAGTCTGATGAACTGAAGAGTATGTGCTGGCTGCAACTCTGATGAGATTCAGGGCTCAACTGGCATATGAACAGCCAGAAGAGGTAAGTTTCTGGGACATATATTTAATCACTATAGTGCTAATTATAGGTTCAAATAAAAGGGGCAGAAGAACCATATATAGGGAAATTATAAATGAGTCTAACTCTATTGTATTTGGGAGATAGTTTAATTCCAAGTTAAGACCCACCAATAGGGTGATGATTTCCTGGGTTGTCTGCCCTGCCTATTGTGTCCAGATGTCTCTAGAGCCCTTGGGAGCAACCTTGCATCATTTACTGTGGCATTCAGTGCGATCCTGCTGAGTCATGCATAAGCAAAACCTCTGGAATGACTTCCTGACTCACTTTGAAATCTATTAGCCATAAAACTCGTTTGAATTTAATTTTTGCCCCTTTGTTCAAGGTCTTTTTCCAAATGCATTGTTTGTTGGTGCTTGTTAATAATCCATCTTTGTGGTGCCAGGGAGGTCTATCTTTGGAAGACATGTCCCACACTGTGGGGAAAGCAGTGAGTTCATATGTTGTTTGGTTTAGCGAGATGCCATAATTGAGTATCAAGTTGGTTTTCAGGAGGTAAATCTTAGGCAATATTTATTACTAGGGGTATTAGTCTGCCAATGGAGTGCTGAGGCAAAGTAACAGAAATCTGTTGGCTTTTATAAAGGGTATTTATTTAGGGTAAAAGTTTACAGTTACAAGGCCATAAAAAGTCTGACTCAAGGTTGATTTCTCATCAAAGTCAGTTGCCATGTGGTGAAACAAGATGCTTGCTACCATTTGCCTGGTCCCTCCTTCCCCTCTGGGATTCCAGTTCTCTATCGCCTGGCATAGGGCTCATTTCTTTCCAGGCTTTCAGTATCAGTCTGAGCTGCTCTGGCCTCTTCCCAAGGTCAGCTGCAAACTATCAGGTTAATGGCTTATCTCTCCTCAGTGCCTCAAGATCAAAAATGACAAAGCTCTCTCTCTTTGCATGTGTCTCCTTGAGTGTCTGTTTATATCATACCCAGCAGGGAGCGGGGATTCAACCTGAGTCATACCTTACTGATGTAGTCAAATAAAGAAAAGCCCACAAAGTGATTTTAACATGTGATCTAATCAAAATCTCCTCAACTGAATTTAACATAAGAAAACGGTGTCATAACTAGAGGAACAGATTCATTTACAAATATGATCTTTTGGGGATTATGAAAAAATCTCAAACTGCCACACTAGACTAAGATTCAATTTTACAAATATAAGCTTCAGTAGTACAAGCATTGATATCAAGGGCCTGGTGTATTGGTCTGTCCTCTTTTGCTAGGCACTGCCCATGTACTGTAGAGATTCTTGCCACTCTATTAGGGAATGTAGCAGTACTCTCCAAGATGGGAACTTAATATTTTTTGTTACTATGTGGGTCTCTGCCCACTGAGATAACATCCCATGACCACATGAACACATTTATATTCCATAGAGGCATGCCCCAGATGCATCCTTCCCCACACATCCCTCAACACTGATACCTTCCACCAGTGATCCTCCCTTCCATAGTTGTAACTTTTATGTAAACCAAAACCTCCTAATAATTGAAGCCAAAAATATTTCTTGCATTTTGCCTTTCATCCCATAAGATATGTTATCTTTTATGTATGTTTACAATTTCTTCTGTATCTTCTTACATTTTTTCACTTTATTTTCATAGGAGATTTAGGTTACAGAAAAGTCACATTGAAAATAGAGGGGATTTTAATATATTCCTTCCCCCTTCACATTTTCCCCTATTAATAACATTTTACATGAGTATGTACATGTGTTCCAATTGATGAACAAATATTGAAGCATTGCTGCTAAACATGGTCAATAGTTTATTTTATGGTTTACAGTTTGCACTGTAGAATTTTATAGGTTTTGACAAAAAGTATAATGGCCTGTATTCATCATTGCAAAATCATGCAAAACAATTTGAGTTCCCTAAAAATGTCCTATATTCCAACTTTTCTTCTTTCTCCCTCCCCTTGGATCCTATGGTAACCACTAAGTTTCATGTTTTCAAGAATAACATACATAATTATAAGCATTAATATTGAGGGGTTTGCCTTCTTCTAGTAGACATTGCCTATTTACACAAGAGATTCTTGCCCCTCTATTTTGAGAATGTAGCAGGACTCTCCAGGATGGGAGGTTAATAGTTTTTTGTTTATTGTGTGGGTCTCCACCCAATGAGATAACACCCCATAACCACATGGGCACATTCATAGTCCATCAAATTATGCCCCAGTTGTACCCTTTCCCACCTATCTCCCAATCACTTACACCCTGCACCAGAGACTCTCTCCCACCATATTTGCCAAGGAACATTCCCACACTTGCAGTTTCAACCATAGACCTACAAATCCTGAGTTCACTTCTTCATTTCTCCAACCGCCCAACCCCCAGTTCCATGAATAGTCCAGTCCAACCCCCCAACCTACTAACCATCATATTCCAGCACTCTCAACCCCACTCACAACCTTATTCTTGGAGCTGCCTGAATGCTGGTCTTCCAGGCAAATCACTTTCATGGATTCCCTCTCCCTTTGAGCTAGCTGTGTGCTGGCTTGTGTGCCTTATATCCCAAGCTTCCTTTCCCCCAGCCAACTGGGTTCCCCCTCACTAGCTGCCCTTTCCAAGTGTCCCCACAGTCCTGCAGCTTCCCTTCTGCAATTTCTTGAGGAGAGCAGCCTCCCATTCCCTACTCTGCATCTTTAATGTCCAAATTTTCGTTTTGCATTGTTATGATTTTTGATAAGGCTTTAAAAATTTTGTAGATGGTCCTATTAAATCATCCAACTTTGACCAAAAATATTCCTTTACTGCATTCTTCTGTACTCTTTATACTTGTAAAGGTTTTGTCCCACATTTTCTTAATTTTAATAACTAGTTATTTATTATAGGACAAATTACATTCTTTTCAGTTAATAAAAAATAATTCTATATACTTTACATAATTAGGTTACCAAAATGAATTTGGAAATTATCTCTAAATATTTTGCTCACAATTGCCATAAAATCCAACATGTCAGGACAATGAAAATTAAGTTAAATGCGAATGTAATTTTCTTTTTTTCATTTTAACTGCTTAGTAGATGCAACATTAATATATTTGATCAGTAAATCTGTCTAAATTTAGGGAGCATACACATAAAGCAAAACTGTCAAAAATGTTGCTTTTTTCAGTTTACTTTCAGTATTTCTTTAAATAAACCATGGCTCATTGTACCCTGAGCTCAGATGGAAGGTTGTCAAGGGCCCCCTACTTTCCCACACACAGTGACCACTTGGCAGGGATTCCTTGGGGGAAGGTTCCAAAGGAAAAAATGCTGGAGGATGGGCCTCAACCTCCCACCACCCCTTCTTAGGCAGTCCCCTGTTGGGCTTCTGCCATGCTTGCAGCTCTCTGAGCCCTGGACTGGAAACACTGACTTGGGTCATTTCCACTTCCACCTGGTGGTGTGATTCTGGACAGGTGATCCCAACTGAACCCCATTAATTCAGAAGCACACTGTAGCCATCTGCTGCCTGCATGGGCAAGAAATGGCGGGATGGAGGAAGGGAGGACTCAGGCAGGAGGGGCCTCCAGGGGGAATCACATTGGACCACAGAGCACCCCATTGTGAAGCGTCCTGAGCTTCACCCAGGGATTGACAGAAGGGTGGGTTGGGAATAGGAGCCTGCAGCTTCAGAGGCTGGATGTGGGCAGAGGCACCCCGCTCTGGCTCCTTCTATGGGTCCTTCCTTCCCAAGGACATCCGTGGGGACTGACCTGTGGGGCTGTTTCACTGAGCCGGGTCGCTGCACTGAGGAATCAGGGCCGCCCCTCGGCAATTCATCCAGAGGCCGGGAAGTGGGGAACGCCAGGAGCCTGGCACTTCCTGACCTGCCCTGCACACGGCAGGCCTTTAGGGGTTGCTGCTTGCCCTGGAAACACCTGGGTTTTGTTCTGGGGTCCTGGCACTACAAGGCCATGAGAATGCCGCTTGGTTTTGAACAGACCACGGAGGAGACCACCGGGGCCCTGGGGCCGGTCAGTCAGAAGCTTTCTCTTCATGGCTGTGGGGGAGGAGCTTTTGTCCTGGCTCCTCTGAAAGCGTTTTCTTAGATATGGAGGGTGGTTTATGCCTTCTGATGCAGCAGTGTAGCCAAACTTACTTTACCAGAGTAATGTTCATTTAGTGGTTTGCCTGGAAATTCTGGCCTGCTGTAGGGTTTTGTAAGGATTCAGTATCATGCCTGTTGGCAGTTCTGACAGATTCAAAGAAGAGGGAAGAGCATGGACACCACTGAGGTGCAGAGTATTGGAGCCTTCCAGTCAGGTAAGCTGGGGACAGGCCTGAGGGGAAAGGGTGGAGTGGGACCCCTAAACAAAGGCTTTTATTCATTTTTAAATGGTTCATTTTACCTATGGCGCCAGTATAGTTGGAGAAAATGTTGAAAAATTTACAACTACATTGTTTTAATTTTAACTGTTATTTACTCTCAAAACCAAAATTTATTGTGCTTTTTAATGTCCTGGCTTTAATCGAGGCAAGCTTGTCAATAAATATTTTGGAATAGACTTTTAAATTTCTCTTGTTTTTAATTGAGAAAATTGACATGTTAGACAATTTCTCAAGACCCAGTGATGATTTAGATTATTTTAAATTAATTTCAGTTTACTGAAATGTCTTTGATTCACTGTGATAGGTATGTATATAAAATATATATATAGATCAATATTTAGAGGTGATACTTGATCAAAATGAGAATGTAATAAATAAATTGTTAGTGTATTTAAGAGACATATTTATTCATTAAAATTAAATTTCTGGGAAAGATGTCATGCAAATGGTTGGGCGTCTGTCTCCCTTATGGCGGGACCTGGGTTCAATCCCTGGGACCTCCCAGTAAAATAAATAAATATATAAATTTCTCTTGTTAAAAACTCAAAATATGAAAGCACTTATTTTTTAAAGACTTATTTATTTATTCCTTCCTCCTTGTTGCTTGCACTTGCTGTCTGCTGTGTGTCCATTATTTTGTGCTCTCTGTGTCTGCCTGTCTTTAGGAGGCACTAGGAAACAAACCTGGGACAACAAAAACAAAAAGGAAACCTGGGACAATAAAGAAGGAACTGATGAAAATAATCTGGTGTATTCACTTTTCTTAGGAAGAGCTGGGAATCAAACCAGGGACGTCATACATGCCAGGCAGGAACTCTTCCACTGAACCACCCTGGCTGCACAGGTTAAGCAGGATACAAAGGAATGAATTATATGTAAAGTATAAGGTAATGATATGAAAGCCTCTCTTGGTGCCAAATTCTGCTTTTGGTGGTGGCTGGAGTGTCTTGGTTTTAAACACCATCTATACTGGCATTACTTCTACATTTAAAAAGTTCCAAACTATTTTTTGTTCTTTATTACATACACATAGGAATCCACAATCAGTACTGTGTTATTGTTTTATTCAAACTTTCAAAAATGTAGCATAGTATATGTATCATACTGTGTCTTGTTTTTTTCACTCAAATTCTTGCGATAATTTCTTGCCTGGATATTTGTTTTGACATACTTAACTGTTCTACAGTTTTCTGTTGTGCAAACACCCTTTATTCATTCATTTCTTTACTAGTGGCTATATTACTTTCCTACATGCCTTACTACAAATTGTAGGGAGCAAATGTGGCTCAAGCAGTTGAGTGCCTGCTTCCGACATGTGAGGTCCCAGGTTCAGTCCCCAGTGCCTCCTAAAAACAAAAACAAGCAAATGAAGAACCCAACTCAGGGTAGCCGGTGTAGCTCAGTGGTTGAGTGCTGGCTTCCCGCATACAAGGTTCAATCCCCAGCCCTGGTACTTCAAAAAAAAAAACCATGCAATGACCACATGATATACAGTTCCTTGTACATCTGTCAGTTGTTCTACAGTATATTCTCAAACTGTGATTTTAAGAAATGGTTCCTTACTCCTTACATAAGAAAGGCATTCTCCTATATATCTTTTAAAAGTTTTATTAGAGTTTTGTTTTCTGTACATTAGTCTTTGGTCCCCTTGGAACTTATTTTTAAGTATAATGTATGGAAGGGTTCTAATATTTCCTCATATTGGGAACCAATTACATTGAATTCATTTTTTGAATAAGCCATCCCTTCCTCCCTGACCTGTGATGTCAGTTCTATCATATACCATGTTTACACAAATTTATGGGCATGTTTCTTGACAATATATTCTATTCCATATAACTAATGCATCAATGTCAAATAATTTTAATAATTATAGCTCTGTGTAAGGTATCATATTACCTAAGCATGATAATTTTATCCTTTCCTTTCTAATTCTTATGCCACTTTTTCTTTCATTTTACTGCACGAGTTTGAACCTCCACTCAGAGCCATGATTAGTAGCAGATGTATAACAGGATCCATATTTGTTCCTGTCTTTAAATAAGAAGGCTTCTAAAAATCCAACAATAATAATGCATGCTATGAATTTGTGTAGGACACATTTCCATTTTATTAATCTTTCTCCATATGAAAATTCTTGAATATAGGTTCTGGGTATTTTTTTTGGCTTTCCCACATTCATGATATTTTTACAAAGAATTTTTGTCATGTGTTCTGAATCTGCTGAAGGCATTCTTTATTCTAGGAATTCATAGCAATTTTAATGTGTATGAATTTTCTGATGTCTAATGTGCTGTGACTTCCGGCTAAAAGCTTTTCCAAACTCACTACACTGATAAGGCTTCTCAACTGTATGGATTCTTGCATGTAAAATGAAAGTTGGGAGCTGAGCAAAGCTTTTCCACAATATTCACAAAAATGAGGTTTCTCACCTGTATGACTTCTAACATGCACAGAAAGAGATGAACTTTGAGAAAATTCCTTCCCACATACCTTACATTCATAAGGTTTATCACTTCTATGAATAGTCACATGTACAGTAAGTGATGTGACTTGAGAAAAGGCTTTTCCACATTCATTCCATTCACAGGGTTTCTTTCCAGTATGAATGTTGTAATGTTTAATGAGATACTGCCTCAGGCTGAAGGCTATTCCAAATTCCTTATATATATAGGGTTTCCCCCACTATGAATTTTCTCATTTTCAGTGAGATTTGATTTACTACTGAAGGCTTTCCAGCATTCCTTACATATATATGGTTTCTCTCCAGTTTGTCTTCTCTGGTGTGTAATGAGGCTTGATTTCTGAATGAAAGCTTTCCCACATATATCACATTCATAGGGTGTCTGTCCAGTATGTATTCTCAGATGGTTAATGAGGTTTTCCTTCTGTTTGAAGGCTTTCCACATTCATTGCCTATATAGGATTTTTCTCCGGAATGAATGCCCTGATGTTTAATGAACTATTGCTTTTGGCTGAAGGCTTCTCTGCAATCTTTACATTCATTTTGTTTCTGTCTACTATGAGATTTTTCATATTCTGTGAGATATGATTTATACCTAAAGGCTTTTTCACATGCCTTACATACATAGGGTTTCTTTAAATTAGGAAATCTCTTGTATCTGAGATTTAAAGTTTGAATTAAAGCTTTGCCACAGATTCATGATTTCTCTTCAGTAAGAATTTTCTGATGAATAAAGTGGTTTTCTGTCAGGTTGAAAACTTTCCTACATGTATTGTATTTCTATGCTTGTTCCCCTGTATGTCTTTTAAAGTCAGGAATAAATAATGACTGTAAAGAGCAGACTACATTCATGACACTTTATGATTTCCCTCATGTTTGAATTCTCTCATATTCTATGAGGTTTTTTTTCAGATGGAAGCATTCCCATGTTCATTACAATACTAACTAGTGTATGCATAGTTCATGGTCAATGAGATTTAATGCCTGGCTGAAGGATTTCCAATATTCTTTAGATAAACAGGGTTTTACTCCTGCATGTTTCTTTGAAGTGACTCTAGCTTTCTGAAATTCATGAAATCCCAAATGGTTTCTCTGAAGAATTAATTCTCAGGTATCTCATGAGGTTGAATTTCCAAGAAAACTTCATGCTCATTACACATGAAGGGGAGGACAACCATGTAGGCAAACTGGCAAAACTCATTGTCTTCATTCATTTTTCCTTACCTAGATTCCCTCATGCTTAGATAAGCATGGTGCAAATTCCTTAAAAGTGAAGTTACATTCCAAGAAGTGTTATTTTGAGGAAAAAATGCTTGTGGTCAGTGAACATATTTTCCCAACTTTCTTACATTCTCTGCCTTCATCTTAAGTCTGTACTGTTGTGGAAGTGGATATAGTTTCACTCGCATGCCTTTTGTTATGTGGTTCTTTTTGCTACTTAATTCTTATGCTTCTTTATAGTTTGTGGGGTGCAGCAAAAGCAGTGCTTAGAGGGAAATTTATACTCTTGAATCCATTCATTGTAAAAGAGGAGAGATCCAATATCAATCATCTAAGCATCCAATTTGGGAAGTGCAAAAATATCTCCTTTTTATTTCTTCTTTCATTCATGGCTCTTCTTGTTTCAAATGAGCATCACATCTTGTTTGTTGACTTCATATCGAAGAAATGGGGAAGTGATACAGCACTTGATTTATGATGGGGACAAAACAGCTCCCCATAAATCAACCCTGGAGTCTTCAGGCTACTGAAGGATAAGAAAGGTGCAGCTTCCAAAGATGCACAAGTAAGGTGGCCCCAGAACAAAAGCCAAAATGGCAACTGAGGAAGTCCTGAATACTTTGTTTTGGACTGACTATTTGTGTTCAATATTTGTTTTTTTCTATTTATTTGGATGAGATGCACTATTTAATATTCTTTAAAATTTACAGGGTAAATTATAACACTTTTGCTTGCCTTTCTATATCTGCATTTATTATTAGTTATTGACTTGTGAAATAATGTGTTTTAAAACATTTTATATCCTGTATTAGTCAGCCAAAGGGGTGCTAATACAAAATACCAAAAATCTGTTGGCCTTTGTAAAGGCTATTTATTTGGGGTAGAAGCTTACAGTTACCAGGCTGTAAAGCATAAGTTTGTTCCTTCACCAAAGTCTGTTACCATGTCCTGGAGCAAGACAGCTGCCAACATTTGCCAGGGTTCAGGCTACTAGGGTTCCTCCCTTCCCAGGGCTGCATTTCTCTCTGTGCTCACCTCCTCTGTTTCCTCCACAAGGTCTGCTGTAGACTATTAGGCTCTCTAAGCTTTGCCTCTCTCCCCAAGTCCAGTTGTGAAATGTCAGGTGAATGGCTTGTCTCTTTTCCCTGGGGCCTTCTGTCCTTGCTCATCATAACTCCAACATCAAAAAATACTCCAGCTCTGTACTTTGTGATTTCTTTTCATGTTTGTGACCCCACCCACCAAAGGGCAGGGCTCTATGCCCTACCAACTGTGGCCCAGTCAACAACTTATCATAACTTAAGCATGCCCAGATTAGCAGATCGGTTGACAAGCGTAATCCAATGTCTATTTTTGGAATTCATAGTGATATCAAATTGCTACATATCCATTTACACATCTTATGCTATATATTATTTTATGGTTTATTTTAACACTTTATTGATGTCCTAGAGTATGGATATCATTATTACTTTATCCCTTCAATGGTCATTTAGATATTTGAATTTAACTAACAGATATTATTCTTCAATCCATCCTGAATCTTGACGCTTCTGAGATTATTTTCTTTCTGCCTGAAGAACATTCTTTTACATTTCTTTTAAAGTGAATTGCTGCTAGCAAACTTTATTAGATTTAATCATCTGTATAAGTATTTATTTCACTATTTCCTGAAGTATTGAGATGAATTAAATCTCAGGCCCTGGATCTCCACTGGTTTTGAGAGCACCCTTCGGGTTGAATTTCTCCATTCTCTTGTAAATGTAATCAGTTCTTTGGAGAAGAAATTAGGGGCTTTCAGTTTTTCAGCCTGCCTCCTGACCCCCACCCATGCAAAATTGGTGCACCCTGGCTCTGGGGATGGGAATAATGGCACACCTCTCTGAGTTACACACTTGATTTTGGAGTTAAGATTTTGTGGAGAAAGCACAGTATCTTTAGTTCTTTTTGGGACCATTCTAGGGAACAGTGCAATGGTGGTCAGCATCCCATCTTGCTCAATGATGGCCACACCCTAAGTACAGCTTGTGCTTCATGAGTTCTCATTTCTCCTGGGCTTATGAGACCCCTCCAGATCCCTGCACCATGGTTTAATGGCCTCGTTTGTGTCTACTGTGGACCCCGAAAAAGTATGTTTCTACTAACCCATTGCTTTGTGTGTAAGCCTTTTGTATTTAGGACTATTTTTTAGATTCAGATAAGGGACCTTTCGATTTGGTCACTTTTTGTTAGCTTGCTTTAGTTTAGTTAAGGACGTCTGATTAGATTTCTGGCACCAGGATGGAACCCAATCATTGTGCTGAAGTCCTACATACATGGAACACACAGAGAAAGAGTGCTGCCATGTTTACCCTGCCATGTGGGAGAGGGCTCCAGGATCTCCTACAGCTGTGGAGAAATACAGAATCACAGAGTGGCTGAGGGAAAGCCAGAAGCTGGAGTCATGGAGCAGCTTGAAGCTGAAGGCGTCCAGGTCAGCGGAGATGGGAGGGGTGTGAGCAATTGTGTCTGAATTCCCACTGCTCAGCTCAGGAGAAAATGAGTTTGGAGGAGAAGGAAGAGAGATTCAGGAAGGCCCAAACTTTTGGCTTGGCAAGTGTCCAGGAGCAGCTATCCATTGTTAAGAGACAGCATTTTTGATGATGCCTTGATTTGGACATTTTCACAGCCTCAGAACTGTAAGCTTTAACCCTAATAAATTCCAAACAAATCCAACCTATTTCTGGTATTTTGCATTGGCAGCACTTGCAAAGTCAAAAAGCTGGGAAACAGGTTTGGAGAGGTGCCTTGTTCCCAAATGGCAGTGTGATGCTGCTGCCCAGTGAATTCACCTGTAAACTGTGGGTATCTCCAGATTAGGCAGGAATGAGTACTGATAAGATGGAGGGGTAAGTGCTTTTGGCCAGTAAGTCTTGTAAGACAGGGAATCAGGCAGGGGAGTCACTTGCTTTGTGGCTAGTCTAAAGTGTCAGATGCCCCAGTATGATGTACCTGCCTCATGCATGGGTTGGCCAGGGGTGAAGTGTCAAATAAATGCATGGGACCTGGCGTCTGGTGCTGCAGAGGAGTCAGGGCACAGAGAGTAGGCTTCCTGCTGCAGCTCCTTTTGACATTCCCTCCTTTCCCTGGCCTCCAGGTTTGACCCTCTGAGGTGGCTGCTCCTACTGTACCCCTCCTGTATCCCTCCTGCATCTCAGGCACAGACTCAGGTCCCCTGCTTCAAATTCTACTTTCAACTTCTCCCATCTTGGGGCAGCCAAAGAAAGAGCAATGCCAAGATGAAACCTGCTGGTGTTAGGAAGGAAATGTCAAAATTCACATTACAGCATTGGCTACAGGAATATCATCACCAGAATGAGAAACATTAGACCAGTGACCATAATAAATAGTACAGGAATACCAGAAATTCCTGGGACCTAGGGCTGACAAGAATAGAAGTGAGTTTGTGAGACAGTGCAATGTTTGCAGGACACCTCAGAGGGTGAAAATGCCAGATATTCCTCAGAGTAACTAAATATTAAATTTTCAACACATTTTTCACAATGTTGAAAATGATGCAGACCTCTTCAATCCCAGAAGAAAACGGAGGGGTTGGATGGGAAGTAGCTGATGAAAAATTGAAGAAGCTGGAATGTAACACATGTTCACTGCAGTTCCCCCAAGGCAGAGAGGGAATGTCCTTTTTGGAAACCAAACTCTAAGAGCCCCAATGAAAAGCATCATCATAGGTTCTGGATCCACAAAGGAAGACATGGAGAAAGCCCTGCTCAGCACTCACAGCCTCAGTTAGTGATGTGAGTCACTCTAACAGGTCTTCACTGGGGAGTAAGAAGCAGGAAGTCTGTCTTCTCTTGTGGTGCTAACAGCCCAGTAACTGGACACGTGTAGAGAACAGTTTGGACTTCAGATGTTCACGTCCATGCTCCTCCTGCTCTGTGCTCACTCTTGCTGAAGGAGGCCTCCACCTGTCCAGGCAGTTGGGGAGAGGCCGTGGTGAGTGAGCACTTTTTCTTTTTGGGTGACTTTATTTGCAAAGTGTGAGAGGAATTGCCCCCACGTAATGTTGCAGATACAAATGAATACATTCACATGAACCACTTTGTATGATTTCATTGTGTACTATTTTCTTAATTTCTATAAATTATAACCAAATATCCATGCAAAGAGTATAAAAATAATTTATGTCCGTTATGACAAACAGCAAAATTCCTTCTCTTGCCTCAAAACCCATTCCTCCTCCCTCAGAATTATCTGCGTTGGCAGATACTTTTGGGTCCACATTTCTGTTTGTGAATACATGCCTTCTCTCGTTTCATCCATCCCACACCCTATTATATATGAGAAAAATTTTGGAGTACAACCTAAGAATATAAATAAATTTTATAACTTCTTAAAACACTTGAGAGTAGAAGTATATCATCTAATTATGAAGAGATGTTTTCTGATTTAAAATAAGAAGGAGAATTTTAGTTAAGAAGAAAGCAGGCTACTGTAGTTCAGTGGCTGTTAAACTTGAATCCACATCAGAATCAGGTGTAGAATCTGAAAAATATAAATGGTTGGGGTGCCTTATAAGAAAACGCTACAATAATGTGCAGCATTATTTTTTAAATGGTAATTTTTTAAATGCTTACCCAGAATGTAACATTTAGGGTTACTGTTAGGGTTAGGGTTAAGGTTTAAATTTATGGTTAGGGTTTGGTTTAGGGTTAGGGTAAGGGTCAGTGTTAGGATTAGTGTTAGAGTTAGGTTTAGGGTGTGGCTATGGTTAGGGTTTAGGTTTAGTTTTACAGTTAGGTTTAGGGTTAGGTTAGGGTGAGGGTTAGGGTTTAGGTTTAGGTTTAGGGTTAGGGTTAGTGTTAGGGTTAGATTAGAGTTAGGTTTTGGTTTATGGTTAGATTTAAGTTAAGGGTTATAGTTAGGTTTAGATTAGGGTTTGGAGTTAGGGTTAGGGTTAGCGTTAATGTTAGGGTGAGTTTACGGTTAGATTTCAGATTAGGGTTTGGTTTGGGTTAGGGTTAGGGTTCGGGTTAGGTTTAGGTTTAGGGTTAGGTTACGGTTCGGGTTTAGGGTTAGGATTATGCTTAGGCTTAGGGTTACAGTTAGGATTTAGGGTTAGAATTATGGTTAGTTAGGGTTAGGTTTAGGGTTGGAGTTAGGATTAGTGTTTAGGGGTAGGATTAGGTTTAGGCCTAGGGTTAGGTTTGGGTTAGGTTAAAGTTAGGGTTAGGGATAGGTTTAGGGTTAGCGTTATGTTTAGGTTAGAGTTAGGGTTAGGGTTAGGCTTACGGTTAGGGTTAGGGTTAGGTTTAAGTTTAGGGTTAAGTTAGGGTTAGGGTTAGTGTTAGGGTTAGGGTTAGGGTTAAGGTTAGGGTTTGTTAGGGTTAGGTTTTTGGGTTCATGTTAGGGTTAGGGTTAGGGTTAGGCTTATGGTTAGGGTTAGGGTTTAGGGTTAGGGTGAGCGTTAGGGTTAGGGATAACGTTAGGTTTAGGGTTAGGGTTCGGTTTGGGTTAGGGTTAAATTTGGGTTAGGGTTTGCATTAGGGCTTGGCTTTAAGTTTAGGGTTAGGTTTAGGTTTAAGTTAGGGTTAGGGTTTGGGTTTGGGTTAGGGTTAGGTTTAGGGTTAGGGTTAGGGATAGGGTTAGGGTTAAGGTTAGGGATAGGGTTCGGGTTAGGTTAGGTTTAGGGTTTGGTTTAGGATTAGGGTTATGGTTACGGTTAGGGTTAGGTGAGGGTTAGGTTTAGGGTTAGGGTTAGGCTTTGGATTATAGTTAGGGTTAGGTTTAGGGTTATGGTAGGATTAGCATTTAGGGTTAGTGCTATGGTTAGTGTTAGTGTTAGGCTTAGGTTAGGGTTAGTGTTAGGGTTATGGTTAGGTTAGGGTTAGGGTTAGGGTTAGGGTTAGGGTTAGGGTTAGGCTTAGGGTTAGGATTAGGGTAAGGTTAGGGTGAGGATTAGGGTTAGGTTTAGGGTTAGGATACGGTTAGGTTTAAGGGTTAGGGTTATTCTTAGGCTTAGGGTTATGGTTAGGATTTATGGTTAGATTTACGGTTATTTTAGTGTTAGGTTTAATGTTAGAGTTAGGATTAGGGTTTAGGGGTAGGGGTAAGTTTAGGCCTAGGGTTATGGTTGGGTTACGTTAAAGTTAGGATTACGGATAGGTTTAGGGTTAGGATTAGGTTTAGGTTAGAGTTAGGGTTAGGGTTAGCTTTGCAGTTATGATTAGTGTTAGGTTTAGGTTTAGGGTTAAATTAGGGCTAGTGTTAGGCTTAAGGGCAGGGTTAAGTTTAGGTTTAGGTTACGGTTACGTTTTTGGGTTAGTGTTAGGGTTAGGGTTAATGTTAGGGTTAGGGTTAGGGTTACATTTAGGGTTAGGTTTAGGTTAGGGTTAGCGTTAGGGTTGGGGTAAGGTTTTGCATTAGGGCTTGGCTTTAAGTTTAGTGTTAAGTTTAGGGTTAAGTTAGAGTTAGGGTTTGGGTTTGGGTTAGGGTTAGGGTTAGGGT
>JAQZBX010052864.1:0-19031 GCA_029593785.1 Cabassous unicinctus | reverse complement strand
GGGGGGTGTTGATCCCAGGAAACTGGAGTGAGGGAGTGGGGAGAGTGAGACAAATAAAAAGGAAACTAAAATAAAGGTGTTATGAGGTTACTACTATGAGCAGCAGGGTATCGATACACCATATGGAATATTCCTAGAAATTGTCAGCCTGAAGCAATGGGAGTTTGGGGCATTCATTGCCCACTTCTTATCCCCTATTAGTTGACAGCTGCACTTGAAGGATGCCCTTGTACATGGGCCTAGTGAGCTCTCATGCAGCTGGAGAAGTCTGTGGGGTGAATGTGGGGAGATGAGCAAGGTGGGACCCTCGCAGCAGAAGGGGAGTCTGAGCTTGTGTGATTCTTTCCACTGCAGCTGCGGCTGAACCCAGAGCTGGGCCGAGGAGGTAGGGGAGGGGGGAGGTAATGAATGGGGAGAGAGACAGGAATTGCGCTATGCAGGGACCCAAGGTTTCTGCTACAAATGAGAACAAGCGTTCTATTTCCTATGGCAATTTTTTATACGTGCCAACCATGAAGGTTCCTTCATCATCTTTTAAGCCTCAGCATGAGTGGTTCTATCCTTGTAGCTTTCCCTGCCCGTCTTCCACATTGGGCTGGGTGCTTCTTTATGTTTCCCCAGCATCTTGGTTTATAAGTATGTTGTTCCCAGGTCTGTCTTTCTCCACTTGACGTGAAGTCCCTGAGGACAAGGGCTGTCATTCATCTCCAGGAACCCTGCACCCAGCACATGGCCTGGCACACAGGTACTCAACACCTGGACGCTGAATCAATGGAGGGAGGAAAAGAAGGAAATGAATATTCCCTAGACATCAAGTGAGAAATACAGATTTCAAACCTCTGTCCATTTTTGTGCTCCCCATTCATGAATCACAGGATACAGCTTACAATGAAATTAAATAAACATTTAGAGAGCTCTGCACTCCTCATCAGACTTCAATGACTGTGATCAATTAGGCCATTATTTCAGCAAATCTGAGACATTGTTGCTCCTAAGATGCTGCTTTATTTTGTTTACCACCAGAAAAAAAAAAATAGTCCTGCCAAAATAGCTGAAAAATTATATCGACTGTAAAACAAATATTGATTTCAAAAAGAAATCCTATAATTCCTATAATTAGTGAAATGGGATATTTATTTCCTATCTAGTCCCTCCCCCCCCAAAAAAAAAAAAAAAAAGATTTCAGGTGGCAACCTTAATAGCTTCATACCTCCTTGGAGGGAGATATTATTATTTGCATTTTACCAATGAAAAACTTGAGGCTTATAAGGAAGGCAGTCCATGTTTCCTGTGCTTTCCTTAAAGCCAACACGGACGCTCAGTCCCCACCCTGGTAAGCCCTGCCCTCAGAAAAGCCTTTGATGAACTCATGCATGCTGAGAATGAACTTCCAAGGATAATCTTCCAGGGAAATCCTGGCTAGTCCAGGGATATTTACAATTTGAACGGAGGAGCAAGAAGCCCTCACTGATGTCTGTATCTCTAATTGTGAAAATGCAGCATCAAAAAGCAGACTGGGAAAGTATATTTGGAAGCAAGGGGATGTTTTCAACAGAGCCTGCCATTCCAAGTCTGGATAAGTGTCCCTGTCAGAATGTGTACTAACACAGACATCCCAAATCCACAGGACAAAAAAAAAAAATAAGGCTTGTATCAACTAAAATAACCAAGGAGAAATTTAAAAAGAGGTTTAAAAAGAAAGCTGTGAACTAAAGCAAGCAACAGATCAGACTGTGAGTCTGAAGGATAATGGAATTGGCGATGATGGGAAATTCTAGCAGATTTTTGTTTTCATCTGAAGAGTCAATTTAATGGTTGCAGAACCTAGAATACAAACAGAGCCATCTTCCCCCTTCCCCACATCTAAGAATAATGAACTCAGGAGGGACCCGGAGAAGAAGAAGAAAGGAAAGAAACTGTGGTAGTAATTACAACTTGCCGCTCTGAGTCCAACTGACAGCTTGCAATATGCTGCGCTTCTTTTATCCTCTCTTCATAACACCGCGAGCAGACTTAGCCAGCTCATGAATACGGGACTGCAGCTAAATGCTTTGTGATGCTCCAGCACCCCCTCCTCGCCTAGTGTCGACCACCTGCCATTGCCTATTAGCCGGCCAGCCTGGCAAGTGTCCGTGGACCATGTGGCGTGCCTGGGCAAGAACGCACGGAGGACTCCCCTGGGCTCCCAGAGGCAGGTGGTACCCGCTCTGAATTGAGGCGCAATGGTGCTTTTGCCAGAATATTTCTTTCCAGAGGGAAGAGACAGGGAATTAAAAGGAAGGTGTAAGACATGGCACAGAGGCCGGGTTGCTTTTTCCTGCTGCCACTCAACACTCTGCTGCAGGCTAACTGCAAAAATAAAAAATAAAGACTTTTAAAGGGGTGCTTTCATTTTCAATTTTGCAAAATGGATTCAACCAACAGACTAGCTTACCTGTGTGCATGCATGCACACACACACAGTGCTGTTTTCTTTTTTTTGAGGCCTCTGTAGATCCTTTGGGGAAGGCTGTTTTACAAAGAGGGAACCATTAAAACATTTTAAATTCACAATGCAGCTAAATCTACTTGGGGGAGGGGTAAAGACTTCAGTCTACTCAGTGAGAAAAGAAGACTATTTGATAGCTGCTGTTTTCAGTGGTAGTGGTAGCAGGTTTTTATTTTATGCTGGGGGACAGGGTAGCAGAAAGCGGAGGGAGAGAGAAAAGGCCAGGGCTTCCTCTAGACACTTACAAGCTCTGATCTTCCAGGATGTGTTTTGAAACAATCCTTTCCCTGTTTCAAAGAGTTTATCCAAAAGTTATATATTTCAACATATCTCACCTTACAAAATTAGAAACATTTCCATTTGACTCATTAAAATAGGTATGCCAATTGGTAATCTCCGAATTCTAGTACATCTCTGGTAAGGAAGAAAGTAGAACCCAGTAGATGCCAAAAACCAAATGTGGTTTGCTCAATGTTATTACTTTTCTGGAACTGCACACTGTGCTTCTGTAATATCCTCTAAATTTTCCAATTGCCTTATCATAAGATAACTCATACTGAATTTATGACAAATTAAGTCCTCTACCTCTCATCACCCTGGAATTGTGCAATTAATTTTTTAAACCTAAATTAAAGACTTTATATCTATCTTTACTATTTTTCACCCTATTTCTGGTACATCATTTTAGACAATCAAGATTTTCTTGACTCCTGATCAAGTCACTAATCATATTAACTACCCACCCCCAGCCTTGTGTCAACTGCCAATTTGACAAACATGTCGTCATCAGAGTTACTGATAACAATGGTGAACAAGACGACAAGTCTGAGGACAGGGCTCTGCATCACTCTGCTATAAATATCCCTCCAGGTTAGTGTTCATCCAATAATCAGTGCTCTGGAAAGATCTGTCCAAGTAAATACAGATCTAGCTAAATGCATTTTCTTCCACATTTCTGCATGTAACTCACAAGGGCCTCTGGGGAGATTTTATCAAATGCCTCGTGGATGTACAATATACTATGTCATCTCTTGATCTGTTGTTGGGAGGGGAGGGGAGGGGAGGGGAGGGACCGAAACAGGACAACCATAGTCACCACTGGGGAGATGATGCCCAGTCTGAATGAAGTAGTGAATAACCATAAGCTCCTTCTTACCCAGAACTTCATCTTCTCTGCATCAGGAAATTATATCTGATGACTTATATAGATCAATTATCAGAGGTATGTGTATTTGTGGATTAAACACCTCAGGTTTCATCTTCAGATATAAATCAAATGCAATGCAGAACTTGAAGTTAACTTTAAAAAAAAACACAACTGCAATGAATGCAGTTCATTTATGCAATGAACGCATAAAATACAATTCCTTGGCAATGCCTTTTACATCATGTGCTTGACAAGACACACTAGAAGAGATACTGAACTGGGTCTCAGAAGACATATACCTAGAGCTAGTAAATGCTGTGGCCCTGTTGTGTCTTAGTTTGCCAAAGGGCTGCTGATGCAAAGTCCCAGAAATGGGTTGGCTTTTATAATGGGGATTTTAATTAGGGTCAAAATTTATAGTCCAGAGACAGTGAAATGTCTAAATCAAAGCATCAGCAAAGATGCTTTCTCACCAAAGTCAGCAAGTGGTGATCCTGGCGTGTTGACACATGTTAAAGCAAGATGGCAGACCATCTCTGCTCAGGTCTTTCCCTTCCCCTCCAGAACCTACCATCTCCTGAAGCTCAGCTGTGGGCAACCAGGCATAGGGCTTGTCCCTTTCCAGGCCTCCTCTCTCAGCCTCTTGGGGCTTCTCTGCCTTTCTACAGCTGAAGCTGGAGTCCTCTCTCACAAATGCCAGGATCAGATATGGCAGCTTCCTTACTCTCTGTGTCTCTGTTTATATCAGGCACAGCAAGAGGGTGGAGACTCAAGTTGGCTCACGGCTCACTGATGAAGTCCAACCAAAAGGGTCTCACACCCACAGGAATTAATTAGTTAAAAAACATAATCTTCTTCTTTTTGGGGGATTCATAAAAGAACTTCAAACTGTCATACTCTGGCCATGTCATTTGTCTTCTGGTATTTCAATCTCCTTACATGTATAAGGAGAGAGTTGACTTAGGAGCCTCCCAGGTACAGGCACTAGTCAGTTCCACACAAACCAGTCCTGGCCATCATTCAGCCTAGCCTCTTTTTTAGATCGAGGTGCTGGGGACTAACCTGATAGAGACAAAAAAAAAAAAAAACCAACATAGAGTGTGAGTGTGCACGTGTCTTGCATCAGTATATGTGTGATTACGACAGTGGGGAAGGGTAGGATCCACAGACACAAATTTGAAAGAACAAAACAGCTGGTCTCTAACTTTTCCAATCGTCCTCCCCTCCTCTTGGTCATAAAGAGCAGATGGTTGCAATAGTATAGGGTGCATCAAGATGGCGAGCTGACTGTGTCCCTAAAATTGGTATACTCAGCAAGTAGAGCTGTATAGGTCTTGTCTTAACCGCACTAAAGTTGGTACTTAATCTTTAAAATTGAGTTGTAAAGCATTCAAGACTACAGCTCAAAAAAAGAGTAGGTGTTTTTAAAACCATTATGGGATTTTATATATATAATGCCACCAGAATTGGGTCATTGCACAGGGCTTTGGTAATCATTTTATTATGCAGAGAATTGCGCTGTAACAATATTTGTTACAAGACATTAGAACTTCTATAGTTAAATTATACAAAAGTAGAAGTTGGGAGTCAGACGGGTGAATGAAATTTAAAAAGATAAACAACAACATATTAGAAATGGTGCTATCATGCTGGGAGAAGGGACTAGATGAATACATGGAGACCCCTCTATTCCTGGGTTTTCAAGAAAAGAGTATTGAATGGTCACCTGCAAGGTACAAGATGAAAGTGGAACTCCATTTGTGGTAGATTGAACTATGTGCCCTGTTTCAGTTTGCTAAAAGCTGCTGGGAACAATATACCAGAAATGGGTTGGCTTCTATAATGGGAATTTATTAAGTTAAAAGCTCACAGTTCTGAGGCTGTGAAAATGTCCAAATCAAGGCATCATCAGAGATGATGTCTCAGCATGTTGCAGCTGTGGGCGATCAGGCACATGGCGGCATCATCTAAAGGCAATTTCTCTCCAAGCTCAGCTGTGGGTCATCAAGCATGTGGCAGGGCATAATGGCCACTGTGTGGGTCTCTGCCTTCTTCAGGCTTACCTTCTCCCCAGGCTCAGCTGTTGGCCATCAGACACACGGCTTATCTCTCCCCTCTCCTCAGGCTTTGTCTCTGTCAGCCTCTCAGGGACCTCTTTCCGTGCCTTTGTGCTCCACTGATTCCAGCCTCTAGCCTCCAGGACCTCTCTCTCAGCCTCTCAGGATTTCTCTTTCTCTCTACCTTTTTTCCTGTGTCTGCAACTTTTTAGTCCTCTGTTTATAAAGAACTCCAGTAAGAGGATTAAGACCCACCCTGGATACTGCAATCTAATCAAAGGCCCTTAACTGAAGCTAATTAATCAAATGGTCCCATTTACAATGGGTTTTATAGACACAGGAATGGGTTTGCTTTAAGAACAGGATTTTCTGGGGTCCACAAAAGACTTAAACCAGCACATGCCCCAACCAACACATTCCTTAGTCTCAATCCATATACCTCTGGGTGTGAACCCATTGTAAATAGGACCTCTTGAAGATATCATTTTTAATTAAGGGGTGGCCCAACAGAATGAGGGTGGGTATTTATCTGAATTTGGAGACCTTATAAAGACAACCTGGAAGGCACAGACACAAGAAAGAAGACATCACCATTTGACTGGAAGCAGAAATACAAGTCAAGAAACCATAAGGATTGCTGGCAGCCAGCACCAGAAAGTTCAGACTCTGAAGAAATGAGGCGTTGCCATTCTCTTGATTTTTGACTTCTTCTAGTCTCAAAGCAGTGAGCCAATAAACCCCCATTGTTTAAGCAAATTTCTTTTGTGGTATCTGTCATAGCAACTCTGGCAAACTAAGACGCCATTCTTGGTCCAAGTCCTTACACATATTCTATGTCAGCTGCCTCTCTCACGGTGCCATCTACTGGAATAGAATATAGTGGATTTTGAGTAGAATGAATGGAATATATGTCACAAAGAAAGAGCAAACAAACCTAGCACATTCTGAAGGCGACATGCTAAATACTGTGCAATTCCAGTGAGGATTTCAGAACAAAGGGATCACAAGAGAAGAGATGCACATACATCTCTTCTCTTGGACAAGAGATGTCCAAACATTCCCTGGACAACCAGACTTCTTTAACCTGGCTGGGAAAAACTTCAGGCATCTGCAAGTAGGTACTGGAAATACAGAGTCACAGGGTAAACACAAAGCCACAACTGGGCGGGGACAACCCTGAGCAGGACTGCTACATGAAGGAAGTGATTAACCTGTAACCACCTGGCCATTCACAGCCGCTCAGGCTAAATCATGAGACAGCCCAACTAGCAGCAATTTAGGGGAGAGGTGGGTAAATCTACAAGGAATAAACTAACAAATTTACAATTTTAATGGTTTTGTTGTTGCTGCTCTTTTCCACCTGCAAGTTGGGAGCTCTCAACCAACTTTTAAGAGAACCATGGTGGTTTTTGGGCACTTTTATCTTTCCTAGGCTTCTGGGGTTCATTCTATGCTCCATTGGTAGCATGGGATTAACAGGTGGGCAGCTCCAGCCAGGGGCTAGGAAACAGGATGCTCTAGTTCTATGCATGGTTCTGCCACTAATAATTAAGGATGTTTAACTTCTCTGTGACTAAGCTTCCTGACTCATAAAACGGGAATGCTATTATCTGTCTGTTCCCCAGGTGGCTGCGGTCAGGCTGACATCAGAGAGGGAATGAGAATATAATCTGTAAAAGTACCATACAATTTAGAAACATATCATTTTTATGTACAAAAGTATCACTTTCTGGAACATTCTAGAATTTTCTCTAGAGTTGGAAAAAGCTACCGGTGGACAGATAGATTAAATAATATCTGGTCATGGATGAGGCTAATGGAATTACTGTTCTTTCAGTTAGATTCCATGTAGTTACTGAGTGTACCCATAGGCCAGGATAACAGAGGCATCACACTTCATCTGTTCTAAGCACTGTTCTAATCACTGAGCCTCAGAGAGTTTAAGCAATTTGCCCAAAGTCACCAGCTAGTAAGGTGAGATTCAAACTCAGGCAGTCCATTCTTAATCACTGTGTCATATGTCCTGGAGACAACACATTGGGACAAGAAGATAGGTGACCTGCTCTCATGGATCAAACAAACAAATGAAGGTGGTATTTCAGAAAGTAGGTGTTATGGACAAAATAAAATAAGGAAAATAGGGCAGGGAGTGCCAGAAATAGGCTTTCTTGTTAGCTGAGACTCTGCTCAGAAACCCAACCTGGGCATCTCATACTAATCCAAACTACTCCCAGGACTGTTCTGGTTGGCCCTGCTAGAACCAGGGACAGTCAAGGCACTTCATTTGGTTTTGTGTGTTTGTTGTATTTTTAATCAGGGGATTATGTGTGAAGTATTGTGATAGGTGCACACAATGGGGGCCCGGGACATATTAAGTTGAATTGGGCACTGTTATGGATGGAATCATGTCTGCCACAAAGACACATTCAAGTTCTCACCCCGGGCCCTGTGGATGTGAACCCAATTGTAAACAGGATCCTTGAAGATGCTGTTAGATAAGGAGATGCAAAACCAAGTCAGGAAGGGACTTAATCCAGTATGAATAAAGTCTTTATAAGAAAAGGCAACTTGGACATGGCCCAAGTTGGAGACAAATGGGCATGTGATAGAGGCAGAGCTTGAGTAATGGACTGCTGCCAAGCCACCGCCAAAATGCTTACAGACTTCAGAGAAGGCATGATCCTGCCGACACCCTGATTTTAGACTTCTAGCTTCCAAAACGGGGAGATGATACATTCCTGCTGTTTAAGCCAACCAGTTGATGGTATTTGTTACAGCAGCCCTGGCAAACGCAGACAGGCATGGATCCAGGTTTGAATAATAAAGAATAAGCAGAATTGAAGATTCAGTTGCCTGATTATCTTTATGGGAAAAAAAAAAGTGGGGATATTTTCTTCTGATTAACAAAGTAGCATGTCTTCATCCTGCATTTTCAGCTATCAGCTGGATCTGGCCACCCAGGTGCCTAATTGGCACTAAAATTGGACATTTCCAAAACATACTTCCTTGTTTTCCCCTATCACACCTGCTCTTCCTCCAACATTCCCATTTCCACCCAAAACCCTGGCTATAAGTCTCAGGAGTAAATTTCACTCTTTCTTCTGTTTTCCCCCAGACCCCAGTCAGTTGGTTGCCAAGTCCTGTTTGGTCTACAACATCCCTCTTGCCTGGCCCTTCCTCCATCGTTCTGCCACATCTGAGGTTCAGGTTCTCTCTGTGGCTTTTATGAACTTTTCTGCCATAGCAGTAGCCTTCCACCAGCTCTCTCTACCTGCCCATGGTATTTTATTCAAAGTCACATTGACCTCCCTCCCTCCATTTATTGTATTTATTCGTTCAATAAATATATCTTGATCACCCACTAATGTGCCTCACTGTTGTAGGAGACGTAGATTCAATAGTCAACAAGACAGGTGAGTTCTTGTCCAAAGGAAGCTTAAATTCTAGCAGGGAAGACAGACAATGATCATGTAAATAAATCAAGAGGATAATTTCACACAGTGATAAATGCCGTGAAGAAAATAAAACAAGGTAATATGAAAGAAAGCACATCAGTTAAAGTTCTTTCAGCTAGGGTGATAGAAAATCTGACTCAAAGGGACCTGAGAAAGAAATAACATCTTAAAAGAAAAAAGGTCTAGGCATGGGGGTTGTGGGGGGGTGGGGTTCCTGGGAATGCTCCACCAGGATGCAGGCTTTTTGCAGTTCTCCTGGTGCTGGTTTAGGCAGCACACTGGGACCCTTTTTCCAGAGAAAAAGGAGAGGACACCTCATCTGTGGATGCTGTTTGAGATGTGAAATCTAAACAGAAGCCCCCGGTCGACTGTCCCCTGTGTCTCATTGGACAGGACCAGACACTTGCTCAGGACTAAACCAATCACTACTAAGAAGAGGATTACTCTGACCTGACTAGATCAGTAAGGTATAATTAGACCTTGCTCCCTGAAGGGATCCAGGTAGCTACCTGGACAAAATCAGGGAGGAAAACAAAATCAGGGCAGTGACCACGAGTGTCCATGACAGCGAGCCCCTTGGGGGTGGGGCATGGAGTGGGGAACTGGAGGTTGGGAAAGGATAAGATGGTCAAAGAAGATCTCTCTGAGCAGCACCCTGAATGGTGAGAAGGGGGACCATGCCAAGCCCTGGGGAAAGACCATTTCAGCTGAAGAGCAGAAACTGAGAGATGAAGGCAAGCTTAGCTTGTTCAGGAAACAGAAAGAGGGAGAGTGTGACTACCATGGGTTGAGGGAAGGAGAGAGTGGTTGACATGGAAGAGAAGTAGGCAGGTCAGATAATGCAGCAGGTACAGGCTATGGCCCAGAGGGAGTGTTCTACCTCAAGTTTCCAGGGAAGCTAGAGGACCTGATCTAAAACACCTATGACTCATGAAACGTCCTCTTCGATTATGACTTTGCTACTGCAATTGTTCACTGCCTATAAAATGAAGTTCAAACTCCTTGGCTAAGCATTTAAGGTCCTCCATAATTTGGCTCAAAATGACTGTTTCAGCCAACATCATGCATTCAAATCAAACTCTTCTCCCTTGTTCTGTGCTAAGTATTACTAGTCCCGTATTCTCACCATGCCTAGAAGATACTGCTCTTCAAGCCTACCCAGCCAACTCAATACATTTAGGGAATTATCCAAGAAATCTTGTCTTTTGATTACTGGCTATGACTAAATTGAGAACCTCTTGAAAGATCAAGTCAAATGCCACAAAACCTTCCCCAACACTCAGGGGAAGTGACTTCTCCCACCTACCAACAATCACTCATATCATCTAGTTTTCCCCTTGTGGCACCTGCCAATACAGATGCTGTTGTATTCTGGTTCTTTCTGTATATATCTTATCTCTAAAATACACCCTCAGCATAAAATACATGTGTGTGAGTCTCCCCATCTCCTATCTTCATCTGCACTTCAAGTACCTAGTATGTAGCCTGGCCTATATCATTTGTTCAGTAAATAACAAATGAATTAACAAGTACATGAACAAACAGCCTTGGGCTGGCTCTGGCCATTAGAGTTCCAGCAGAAATAAACACAAGCAGACGGTGGTGTATACCATTAGAGAATACTGACTTAAAAATGCAATGGTAGCTCAAGAGGCATGCAACTACCTAGTTTGGTGAGTGTGAAGATGATGTCATGGATGAGGGGTGTATTCCCTTCCTAGGGCTGCCATAACAAATTAACACCAACTTGGTGGCTTAAAACAACAGAACTTTATACTGTCAAAGCTCTGGAGGCCCGAAGGCCACAATCAAGGAATTAGCAAGGCTGTTGACGAGAGAACCCTTCTTGCCTCTTCCAGCTTCTGGTGGCTCCAGGTATTTCTTGGCATTCCCTGGATGACAGCTGCATCATTCCAATCTCCATCTGTCTTCACATGGTCTTCTCCTCTGTCTTCCTTCTCTTCCACTGTTAAATCTCCCTCTACCTATCTCTTATAAGGATACTTGTCATTGGATTTAGGGCTGACCCAGATAACCCAGCATAATCTCATCTCAAGATCCTTAACTTAATAATATTTGCAAAGACCCTTTGTCCAAATAAGTGAACAGGTTTGACCTGGACATATCTACTTAGGAACCACCATTCGATTCACCACAAAGCATTTTCCTTCAGATTAATTCCTGGCAGAAATGAAGGGCAAGTCATGGCGAGGCTGACATCGAGGACACAAATGTGGTATCACGGGGGTCCTGAGGTTCCCAAATCATCCCTAGCTAGACTGGGTTTCTTGGCTGGTGCTTTAAAAAATAGAGATTTCAGTGATGTGGGATGTGGGTTTCCAATGCAGTGAGATCTTTTCTTGAGCTGGTTGTTTTCTTTTACTACCATGTTTAAGGATGCTTCTACTCACTTCACAAATAAATCCTTTATCTTTATATACTTGGGTAGATCAAGCGAAAATGCAAGTGACAAAGATAATCCAATTTAGTCTGCAGATAAAAAACAAACAAACAAAAAACACTTGTCTTCCACTGAATTCACTTTAAACAAGAGCAATGGAATAACCCCATACCATTGAACTCTTTAAAAAGAAAAACCATGTATATGTGTATAATGCACTACTCTCTAAGGCTTTAGATGCCCTCCCATAAATTAGGAGTGGAGATTCTTCCCTCACACAAAGTATACAAGGTGCATAAGTTGTAAAGCAAGAGGCTTTGCTTTTGCTGGCTGGTGTCATGACCTTCTTGGTGTCATTTAAATGTAATGGTTTGTATGCAAATATGAATAACACCAAAACCAAAACAAGAACAAAATAAGAACAGTACATACTGGTTAAAAATAATTCTGCATACGAACATGTTTATGGACTTTTTTTAAAGCTATGAAAATAAATTTGCAGACGGTTCATCCAAATGTCAGCATGATTTTTTTTTCTCGTGTACAAAATTGCGTATGTGACATGGACCGTGTTTGTGCTCCTCTTGTTTAACAAAGTTCCGTGTGTGTGTATTCTTATTTCTTCCACCCAAATAGACAAGCAGAGAGACATCACAAGGTTTCTTTCTGCTTAGGCAGAATATTGAGCAAGCAAATATTTATTCTGGGTTACTCAGCTGTGATACATAAGGGGATTCGTGACATGCTATGCCTGGTGTCTGCTTAGCTTTTACGAGATAATTGCACCTTGGACCACCTAGAACATGGCTTTCAATGGAGGGACCTGACTTTAAAATGCAAAAAACATGGAGTGGGCAGAATTTAATCAGTCATGCCTCAGTAAAATTAAGGGAGATAGAAATAAATGGGCACTAGAAAAGTGCAATAAAACCAGGATTAATCAAATTGTGATTAATTCAGGATCAGATTAAAACCAACAGTGCCAGCTGTATCAGGTCCATTCGGCAGTATTGTCCTCTTCTGCTCCTTTTTGTTACCCCTCTCTCCTCTTTCCCAGTCCCCTCTGCTCTCACCCCCCAGGGCACCCTCCGTGGTGGATAAACCTGCAGGAGAGTTAATTGTCACATACATGGATTTAATCACATTGTCCATCACATTTGGGGGCCCTGCCTTCAGCGATCCATGACTAACTGTTGTGGTAATTTTTCAATCATTAACAGCGGTGCATATGCTGCAGACAAATCCCAAGGTGCCTACTAAGCCTCAGTGACAAGAGGCAAGCAGGCTCCAGAAGGGTCCCCCTGTCACACGCCTCCCCCCGCCCCCAGCCCCAATCTTATTAGTCATGCATCGTCATTAATATACATCTCTTTCCTGGATGTGTCAGCCTGCAGTGAGGTCGGAGGGGCTTGTGCCTGCTTTCTAACGGAGCCGACTTTTCAATCTATTCTTTGAAAAAGGAAGAGGGAGAAGAGGGAAGAAAAGGAAATTAAAACTCCACGCGGGACAGCTCGCCGAGCTGGTTTCTCATTCATTTGCCTGCAGGCTCCTGAGCTGCGGCAAGCGCCCTTTCTTTGGATTTCGGCAGTATTAGTGGTCGCCATGGCAACCGCGGGCGCTCAGCTGCGGCGCCACAAGGCAGCTCCCTCCGCTCAATTCTCAAGTCGCGCTGGTGTCAGACGGGGCACGCTCAGGCACTGGTGGGACAAGACCTTGCCTTGGGGAATCCTCCCGCTGATTGAAGCCCTCCTCTAATCACCGCATAATATGAGTGAACAGGATCACACGGAATATGATTTTCCCGCCCGGGTTCCAAGAAGGCTGTTTATTTTTCATTTCCCGCTTTTTAAGGGTCTTTGTTGCTTAAAAGCAAAGAGCCACTAGAGGAATGGTCTTACGAAAGGGATTAATTTTAAAATAGGCGGTAGAATATTGTGGGTAACTGATTTATTTAAAGGCATACCGGCCTCATATACCTTGCATTAAAGGAACTGTTCAAATGGAAATTGAAACTGCTGGGTTTTCCCTTTGGTTCCTCCTAAATGAGGCACACTTGGGAGGTGAGTTAGAGGCTGCAAAGGGAAGAGAAGAATTCCTGAGTTATTACTGAAATCCTGACTCTTCCTATAGAGTCTCAGGAAATTCCCTCTTATACCTAGTCTCCCCGAGATTTAAAATAAGATCTACTTATTTTAGACACTTAGCACCGGATCACTGAACAAGGCTTCCGCAAGACTTAATTAATATGTGCAATTCATTTTTAGCTCCTTAAATGAAAGATGTTTGGTGCAGGGGCCTTTATTACGAAATGAGGGGCCGAGCGCCCTCTACTGCTGAGCTGTGTGAAATCCCGTCCCGGGGGGTCACTGTTAGCATGTATTCTCACACTTTGCCTAAGAAGGCATTTACCCATAAGTAAGAACAGGAAGAAAAGCGTAAGGGAAGAGGAAGAGAAAATCTGGTAGCAGACTGACTGGTATAAATAGAATATTCCTGTACCAAGACTACTTAAAGGTGCCTGAGGTTATTTACAGCAGAGTAAGAGAACCCTGGGGAAATTCAGGGTGCCTGAGTTTCTATCATGAACATCCATCAAAAGGATAAAAATGGAGTCTTTTACTTTCTGCTCATGTTCTTCCAGGACAAGGGGGGAGGGGGGGGACCAAAAAAACAGGGTAACAAAGGGATCTTACTAATTGCTCTGTTTTCTAGAAAAGTCAGGTAAAAAGGAAAGTCTCATTTTTCTTGGAATTTTTACATTAACAACACAGTTAGTTCCTAGCAGCATTCTTGAGTTTGGCTTGAACATACCCGGACTCATACTCCTGAACACTAAGCAGGGCAAATCCACTTTTTATTATTAGTTGTCACAATAAAATTATAGTTGAGAAAATAAGACAATTTGAGCAATTTCCTTACTTTCTTTTTCCTTTTCTCCATTATAAATGATGACCCTTAAACATTTAAACAGCTGCAAGTACAAGTTCAGCTTCGAGATGAAATTGGGCAGCATATTGAAGGAATTCTGCTTTTTTATTGAAAAATAATTCCTTTTGGAAAGGTGGTGGTAAGAATAATAGTAACAATAAAAGTACAGTCAATGATAATATATTAAAATTTAATACATATTCACTGAGCTCTTATTCTTCATCAGATACTGTTCCAAGTGTTTTACGTCCATCATTCTTTAATTTTTACAACTCTTCAGGGTCAATACCAATATTATCTCCATTTCTGAGTTGAGAAAAATAAGACTCGGGGAGGTTATCTTGTAACAAAAACCGTAATTCAAATCTAAACCTAAAGCCCACAAACTTAACCCATTAAGCTATGCTGAAGAACACTGAGTGGAATCAAATTCTGAGAAGCCTGCACTCACAAGTTAAAAGTTAGTGATCAGGGATCTAGTTTCTTTTAAAAAAATTATGAAAGCTCTGTTTATTTTACATTTCCCCCTCCAGACTCAAACCTTATCATTATGGAAGCAAAGATCACACAATCTATGTATTTTCTCATCACCTTTAATATTTTCGTGGGGCATCATCAGTTTAACCCTTGGCCTGAGTCAACCTCACTGTGAAACCCAGCTCCAATAAGGAGAGCTGGGGCCAGTGTTTAGAATATTCTACATGACCGAATTCCACAACCTGGCAGATGGCCTGTAAATCACTGCAATGGTAATTAGCAGCTAGCTGCTGGATTCTGATGTGCTGCAGTGTGGAGAAAGGGTTTTCTGGGAAAAGGACAAGAAAGTACTTAGTGAAAGGGCTGGCTACTAGCCACCCCCACTGAGTCTTTTCGGTGGATGCTGGGAGGGATGCGGAGCAGAAAAAGTCTAATGCATGCAGTGGAGCTCCATGAGATGGGTCACAGGTTCTGCCAGGAGCTGGTATCAACAGAGTGGGCGCAGAAGGAACACAGCACTGTGTGGCAGAGGACCCTGGGCGGTTCAATTGAGTGGTGACAGCGGCATGTGGGAAACAACAGAGGACACCAGTTAGGCTGCTGACTGTGGGCCTGGCCACTGAATGCTCTCAAGAAACAGAGTGGAAGTGGCAATGGCTAGACTAGTTATTGTCAAAGTATTTGTGTTAGTCTCTGCTCCTTTTCAGAGACCCTTTTGAAGTGACTAGAATCCAGCAAATTGAGATTGGAAGGAAGACATATTTTCAAATTTTGCCTGTCATAGAACAGCTGGAAAAGGGGATTATGGGATGCCAAGACAAACATACATCTACATTTTACAGATACAAATTCCAGATACAGAAATCCTAATTTTCATCATTCTAAAAGGGGTAGGGACTCTACAGGTACATCCTGCAAAACCTATGAAGACATATGAAATTATCTTTCACTCATCTATTATTCTCCAATAAATTTATATAAGGACAGGAACTGACTGCAGCTTCCTAGGCATCCCATTCTTGCGTAAAATGTGAATAATTTGCTAATTGTTAGGACACAAATCAAATGACAAACAGGGGATCTGTAACATATTCTGTAGATGTAAGAATAAGATGAAAGATCAAACACTGCTATTCAGAGTGACTTCATTACATTTTATGAATGAAACGGCCACTGTGAAATAGACTTTCAGATTTCTGTTCAGACTACATTTTAGAAATTAAGTATTCTTTCTATAATGGTATGGATTCTCTTTAAATACGAAATGCTTGATGTGAATATGAAAAGGAAGTAAGTTATTCTAATAAGATACAACATTACTTTACCATTACACAAATCCTCCTTTCATTTTATTATGTGGTTAATTTTTTTTCTATCACCTACCAGGCATAAAAAGATCTAATTGGCATGCTCTGAAATATTAAGCTAACCCTGGTACTACAGATGTGCAGTCTTTCACAGCTTAGATATATTATTTTGCAGTGTACTGCAGGATGAGAAATGCCATTTAGGGAATCGTGGGCTTTGATGTTGCTGATAGGAAGGGTTTGTATGAGGTGATTTGGTGATGGGACAGATGCCTCCGTAGGTATTGGTGGAAGCTATCAGAAAAAAAATTAGATTGTTCAACTAGAGTCTATAGCAAGGAGGAAAAAACAAACAAACAAACAACAACAACAAAAAAGACTGTCAATACTGAAAACCTAGAAATACCTATATTTGGGGAGTTGGCAAAAGAAGAGGGTCCAAAAAAGACGAAGAGGATCCAGCAAAGGAGACCGAGAAAGTAGATTGCCGAGAGTATTTTATTGTATCTTATTTCCACATCTACAAATTCTCCATGGGTAAAGGCTATTAGATCACAACTACATCGCTTGTTTCAAGGACACTCATATTACAATGAGAAACTACTTGGCAATGACGAGGAGGAACTTTTCAGAAATGCAATGGCCCCTGAATCAGGGCTTCTAAAGCTTCAAAAGTAATTCCTCAAGTGCACTAAAAGATTGTTACTTGAAGCTTCAAATATTCATTCAAGGATTGGCTCATAATAGGTGACAATCTGGGAAAAAGAATCATTTTCACATTCATATGGTCAAAAAACTGAACCCACGTGCAAAAACACCCGATTAAAACAACCCAATTCTTAAAAATGGAGACATTAACAACCAATAGACTAGGGACTGGATGATTCAACGTATAAAGGAATTCACCATGGGTATCCGGTTTCCCCATTATAGAACTCTAATTTGTATTAGACTTTTCAGGAATGCATTGGTTGCACAAATTGAGGATTATACGCCTCTTACAATCCCTGCAAAAAAGGTTGCAGGCTGTTTTGGTGAAGAAAGAAGCTCTTGCAGCAATGATCTGGGTGTCCACGTCCCAGGCAACCTGGAAGCCAGAGAGGGGCAGGCCCAGGGCCACTGCCTAAAGCTGGCTCCCTTCCCGAATGAACTCAAAGCATCTCAGAATGGCTAACTACTCCCCTCACCAAGACTCCTAGGGGTGGGGAGGGAAGGGGAACATTTCAAACTGTATATCCCAGGGCACCCACACAGTCAGAATCCAAATCTCTGGGTGGGGGATCTGCATTCTAACCAGCTCCCCAGGTCTGAGAATTACCATGCTAAGGCTGAGTCACTTTGGCATGAGGTCATTGGATAAAAAAATTAAACACCCCAGCTGGCCCAGGAATGAGCTTTTGCTGGATGGGTGGGTGTCATTAGGGCAATTTTTTTTTCACCATGTCTAGGTTGATATGAAACTGAAATAAACCTAAGGAATGATGAAGCAAACAAACAAAACTTCCAGAGAAGTATATAAGATACTAACTTCTTTTCTTCCATCAAGCATTGATTGCTTATGTTTTCCAAACTAAGTCTGGGGTACAGAGTTGGCTAAATCATAGTTCTTGTCTTTAAGGAACTCAAAAAAATCTAGTGAGGGAAGTAGGAGGGAAAATCAGAAGTCACGCGAGTTGGATGGGGGCATGGAAGAGATAAACACAGAACATTGTGGAAATACAAAGAACATTATGGAAATACTCTTGGCCTATGGTTGGGAATTAGAAGGGAGATGGAGTGGTTGAGACTGGGCATCTGAAGAGCAAGTTCAATCTGGAAGGAGGAGTAGAGATTAAGGGGATAAAGCAGAAAAGGGGAAGGGACTACAGGCCGAAGTAATGGCCTATGTGAAGTTACAGAGGCAAAAGAGAGGCGGGGGAGTGTCATACAACTTCAGTGCAAGGAAGAACAATATATAGGAATTGTGTGGGAGAAATGAGGCTTCAGGAGGATGTGGGCATCTGAAATAGGAGGCAGATATATCCAGCTAAGGGTTACTTACACAGGGCCAATAGATATGTTAAAATTAAAGACAAGATTGAGTCTTCTGCACTGGAAGAATTTTGGAACTGTCATTGCAGAGAGTCAATAATAATATTTTGTAAGTAATATGGTTGGGAAGAGGTGCTTATGACATTTAGGTTAAAATTTAAAAATTTAAAAAGCTTTTGATGCGTACACTAAAAAAACTTCCAAGAAAGATACTTTTTATACCAATGAGAGGAAAAAGATACCTCCTAGTCAAAAGGACTGGTTTACATTGAAACACATAGGCTAAAATGGCTCTAGAAGGTAACACTGGATTGAGAATTAGAGGTGTGTCCATCTAGGCAGAGTTAAAGGGATCAAAATATGTAAATGGAGAAACTTATCAGGGGTCTTTAAAAAGTCATAAATAAGAGCAGAAAATCAGTTGGGGATGTAGGCAAAAGTAAGCATAGTAGCTCTGGATAAAAAGTAAATAAATAAATACTGTAAACACATGAATTTGTCATTAACCTCTCTGAAATGTAGTCTTTTGATCTACGGAAGGGGTAGTAGTCTCTGGCTGGGAGTTGCTACACATTTGAAAATGGTTAAAGTAAAAAAGTAAGTGATTCTGGGACTACTGCTGATTTCACAGTATATGAAGATGCTATACAAGGCCCCTACATTATAAGAGCTTATAAGTCAAGGAGGAAAATAGACATAGATTAGGTTGAGAAAAAGTTGAGCACTGTAAAGAATGTTCTC
>JAQZBX010052863.1:0-18993 GCA_029593785.1 Cabassous unicinctus | reverse complement strand
TGATCTGCACCTGAGTGTAAGGGTGATCCAGAAACCATTAATGGTCACCTTTTTCCAGGTCTTTCTGCCAATCCCACACTTTGCCACTTAACAAAAGAAAAGCTACTTCTTATCCATCTTGAATTCTATGTTGCTTTTTCTTTCACTGATGTTAAAACACATCTGGAAACAGACAATCTGAAATATTGGTGTCAGTGACAACACTATATACCATATACTATATAACATGGCAAAAGACATTGCTGAGCATATTTTGGCAATAATAAAAGATATGTCTTATAGATGGATAAACCCATCTTTATAAAAAAATAATTCCCAGTTAATAATTCATTTCTTCTTACAGCCAACTAATGACCTTACTGATAAGATATGTCCTTTAAACACTAGGCTAAGAATAAAAGTAGAGAAAGAAATTTTCAAATTTGAATTCAATTTTATAACAGTCAGGGTCTAGATAAGAAATAGAAATATATCAATAATACTGAAAAACAAACATGAATAAAACAACTAGTAAAGGGGGATTGACTATTCAGAGGACTAAGAAAACTTGGTATACAAGGATAGCCAAAGTAGAGGAGAACCACTGCCTCTAGATTTGAAGGAAAGTAGATTGTCAGATGGAGAATTTTACATAATTTTTTTTCTGCTGTGTGAATGAATTTTTGTTGGCAAATTAGATTGAGGCTAAAATTACTTTAATGTGACAAATGTTTTCTTGTACAGAATATTGTGCTAAGACCAAGTGTCTGGGCCAAAGTCCTAAAACTTCAAAACGACAATTCTTCTGTAAGCATTTATGATTTTTTTTATTTTTCATTACCACTTAAATATTTGGTCTTCTCAGATGTTAGGAGCAGCACTACTGTTAGTTAAATTAATTATAATTTTTGTGAATTTAGCAATGCAGCCTGTATAAGATTGTTTCAAATTCAAAATGAATATCTTCTTTTATAAAAATTATGCTTAATAAAATGTTATGAACTTTTCTCTAAAAGTTATTGAATAAAAGGACAGGCCCTAGAGTCAAATGACCTGTGCCACAGATCTAGGCTTTCACTGAATAACTATGTGAATTACAGAATTAATATAATAATTTTGTGCTTTATTTTCCTTATCTATAAAATGGAGAACCATTTTTTATATTATTGGCCTCAACAATTTAATGACATAATGACTGTAAATCCTGGACCTGATATCCATTAATAATGATATTCATCATTATTTTTCTATGCCAATAATCACTCCTCATAGCATTACATCATTTAAATACAAAGCACAAAATTCAGGTCTTTAATTTAGAACTATTTCACGAATACCTATTATTCCAGGCACTGTTCAAGGCATTACCATTCCTGCACCTCCTTCACAGCGAAGTTAATACTTGGTGGGATGCTATGTTGGGTGGGAATCCACATCTGCGGATTAAGCATTTCATAATCCCATAGATAGTGGTATTTGGTGAGCCTTTGAGGACTGGAAATGTATACCTAGACCCGGAAGAGGTATCTATCCTTGTGAGGACAAAATACTAGACCTGTACAGATGGGAGATGCCCAATGAAGTCAACATGCTACAAGAGGTCTTTCTAAATTGTCTACTCAAGTAATACTGCCATATCAGCAACTCAGCATTGGTCTCTGTTGCTGACTTGTTGGGCATTCAGATGCAGCAGTAGTTTGATTGGATTTGCTAAGCAGGAGCCCATGCTCTTGGGACAAAATGTAGCCTTTATCTCAGTCACTGTGTCTATTCTGTTGATGCACTCATTGTGCCAGTTCTGGGGTTGATTGATGGTGAAAGCCGAAATGATTCAGACAGGCAAAAGATTAATAGAGGGGAATGACTGGGAAGGCCAAAAGGAAGACAATAGGAAGAAACAAGAAAAATCTTCAGATTGCAATATGCAATCTGAAGTATAACGAAATGTAGTTTACAAAAGTTTTGAACAGGTCAGAGGGGAATCCTGATGGTAGTTTGAAAAATGTCCCCCAAAGATATAACACCCCTAATCCCAGAATTTGTGAATATTACCTTAAGATAGAGGATATGATTAAGTTAAGAATCTTGAGATGGGGAGATTATACTGGATTAAATGCGTTGGCCCTAAATGCAATTGTATGTGACCTTCTAAGGGAAAGGATGACTGGGCTTTCACAGAAACAGAAGAGGAGAAAACATGTGAACAAGGAAGCAGGGGTTAGAGAGATGTGGTCACAAATCAAGGAATGCCAGCAACCACCAGAAATGGGAAAAGGCAAGGAACAGATTCTGGCTTAGCGTCTTCACATATATTATGTGTCAATTAAAATGCAGGAGTCAGTGCTGTCATTGAAATAGGTGATGGGGCTCAATATTAACTGATATTATTAATTGATACTTACACAACTAGCTTCTTTATGCCGTGAATCATTCTAAGATACATATATATATATATATCTCATTTAGTGAGTTATATATATAACTCATTTAGTGCTCATCATTATTCATTATTTCTATTTTACAGAGCAGAAAGTGATGTTTTTATAGACACAAGGAATACCTACAATACATTATTGAGTGAGAAATAGTTGCATCTTGTATAATATGATAATATTTGTGTGAATTTATAGATGTGTGTGTTGTAATATATAGTAAATTAGTGATGTCTGGAAATATGTTCAAAGCAATTGTTGTCTATGGTTTATTTTTCAATATAGTGAGGTTTCAGGTGACATTTTGACTTGCAATTTTCCATTTTTACTTAATAATTCTTGCTTTGTATTAATCAAAACCTTAAAATAAATAGATAATTACACTTATAAAAATAAGAAAGGAAAAATTAAATACCACTATATCTGATTGTATTATTGTTCATATGTCTAAATAAGCAACACCTATTTTTTTTTTTTTTTTGAAGAAAAAGTCACTCTTTTTGAAGTGAAGCCTTTTTGTTTTTAAAGAAATGAACACCAGGTTCATGCAGTCTACCTTGAGGTATGATTCACATTCTTACCGAGCAGGCATTTGGTAAATTAAGTTGTCAGTTTCATGTAACAGACAAGGGTTTTTTAATTCAAAAACATAAAAATAATTTAAGTGAATTAACTTTGATAAATGGCTTCCTTTGTATGATCATATGCTAATTTCATTAATAAGAATCTGCAATTTTGTAAAAGGCAGAGTTTAAACTTCACACGGCTTCTTAATAAGAGTTTTGCACATTCATATAAAATATATTGGAGACTCAAAAACTTTTATGTCACTTCTATGCCATGATGGGTTAAGTATATTTAAAATGATAATTTAGTTTTCCTGAAATGAATCTCTTCACAGATTAACTATCAGTCAAGTAAATCTGCATTGGGTAACAAACTAAGACTTATAAATTAAGAACTTTCCTTGGGTGAAAATTAGCTCAATAAAATCAATTTATTTTCTGACCAAAATTTTTATAGACCCTGGCTACGAGATCTGATGTGCATCTCTTTCTGGGATCACAGAGAAGCCCCAGATAACTCCAAACAGGCCTCTTCATTGGGCCCCTGAGAGCTAACGTGGGGATCATAAGGCAACCAATCAGAACAGCAAACGGCTGGGGCCCCACCCTAACATTATGGGAAAAATGTATAAATACATTTCGCAAAGAATTGGTTGTCATTATATGTACATTAGTTTATTCTAAATTGCAGTGATAAAAATGATATTTAGCACAGAACTCACAAATAATAAAATGTTCAACACTCTTTATTGTAAATTCTATGTAGTTAATTGATTGCCATAGAGCTCTTTTGCTAAATTTTGCCCAAATCTTATATCCATAGGCAACCTGTGCTTAAAATTGACAATCAGGTTTAGTTCTGACATGAACATTGGTTGATATCTTTCTTTTTGCTAAAAAGTAAGAAAAAATTGAAAAAATGAAAACAAACTTGCAATAAGAACTTTACTTGTTTATTAGTGATCAAAGTGACTTCTTTGTGGAATCACAAATACAAAGCAATAATTCAAGCCCTTTGAAACATTTTGCCAATTCTATGACTTCAATTTAAGCATATGACATCACTGAATGTGGTAAGAGGTAAACTATAGCACAGTGTTACAATGTATTTCCATCATACAGATATAATAGACATACGTAACCTCAAGAGCACACACACTAGTAAAATGCAGTAAAATTATCAAAAAGTAAAGACTTAATTAATTTTAAGTTTTTAATGTTTATCAATACAATATATTTAATTATTTTATTTAATTTTTAATAACTGTGCTTAACAAATAACTCACAAATTTCTTGGAAATTTAAATTTAAAAATTATTTTTTGAAAGCCTGTGTGAGTTGACTCCCATATATCCTTGAAAATAGTAGTTAAGAATGTGGATTCTAGAATGAGATGCACCTAAATTCTCATTTCTGTTTGCTACTTAATAGCTACTCAACTTGGTCAAGTAAATTAACATTTTTAATCTCAGTTTGTCTGAAGATGGGGATAATACTATTAACAATTTGAAGAATCAAAGGTGATTAAATTTATTTGACAATTCATTAAATTCTAAATCATTGGTTGCTCTTTTCATGACATTTTATCATTTTTTTGTGTAGATATTCTGCCTCTGTGGCAGAAATTATATATTTGCTTCTTTTGAAGACAAACTGACTTTGACTTTGTGGGGGATAATTTTAAAGCAACTATATGTGAAATGTCTTTGATAGAAACATTTAACTTTTGATACATCACTTTTGGTAAATTTTATCAGAATAGGATCTTGCATGTATCCCATCTAAAGTATCAATTGTTTTTCTTTGCTTATCTGCTTTTGTTTGCTCATTAAGGGACATTATAACTAACCAGTTTTCAAAGTATTTGAAAACTAAAAGTTAAAGCACTGTACATCACTGGTAAGTATTATGTTATTTAATTTACTTCATGCCTTTTATTTCATTCCTCATATTTTCATAAATTTTACCTGTAGATTTGGGTTATAAACACAGAATTTAAAAATTTTTCTCTTTTAATATTGTTTTGTCAAAGTATCTAGCAAAATGTTTTTGGAGAAAAATACAACAACCAATTCAAGAGTTCAATAGATAAATACGATCTCAAAGAAAATGCATGCTAATTAAAAATTCAGGAAAATTTTATCAACTTCTTTTATAAAGGAATAAATTCAAAACATCTATTTTATTACTATATATAAATGCTTTAAAATGTAGACTAAATCTAATACTTTAGACAGTGATAATTATGAAAAATTAATTTATTTTTCATGCTGTTCATGGATGTTAGGAAGTTTAAAGTTAATTACTGCTCAATTCCTTTTACTTTTTCCTAGTTAGATACTCTTGTTCTATTATTCTTTTGATCCCACAATATTTCTTAGGCTGCTCATTCTGTCTCATGTTATGTATTATTTTATATTATGTTAATAATCTTCAATTCATTGAACATGCCATATTCATATTGATTTAAACTAATTAATAACGAGTCATAAGAAGATTATATCTATGTTTCCTGATACAGAGGCAGAAGTTAGAAATGTAAAATTCATATTTTGCAAAATAGAAAAAGAAAACTTAGAATGAGAACAACTAGAAGTGAAAATCAGCATTATAAAAGAATATAATTAAAGAAAAGAAGATATCACATTGTAGCATGAAATTTTGCAGTGGCAATTGGATGTGTAGCTTGAAAATGGCAGATTACAAACTAACCATGCCAAATTTTCTGTCATGGTCAACATATTAAACAATCATACTCTGCCATGATCAAGTACCACAAACCAGATGGCTTAAAACAACAGAAATTTTATTTTTCACAATTCTGTAGGATAGAAGCCTGAAATCTGCAGAAGAAAAGACTTCCTTGACTCTTCTTAGCTTCTTGTGTCTTGTCAGGAATAGTGGGGCTTCAATTATTTCTGCCTCACTTGTCATGTGGGGTTTCCCCCTTTGTCCAATTCTCCTCTTCATATAAGGGCACCAGTCATATCGGATTAGGGATCACCCCAATTTCTTTCAGCCTCAGTTTAGCTAATAACATCTTCAAAAGCCATATTTACAAAAATGTTGGCATTCACAAGACTGGGGGTTAGGACTAGGCCATATTTTTGGGTGATGCACTTCAACTCATAACCATCTATTATATGAATTTCGAAGCATTTTTGACATATCTGCTTTATGACTTTTAGTTCCAATGCTTCCATGCATTTATGTATTCAAGATACAATCTAAGGCGCTTGCTTCAGCAGCACACATAGTAAAATTGGAACGATACAGAGAAGATTATCACAGCCCCTGCACAAGGATGACATGCAAATTTGTGAAGCGTTCCATATTTTTGAGTCGTGACACTGCCTGTTCTGTGTGGTCGCTCCTACACAGAATTTTCGTGTAATCATTAGAGGAAAGAGACAGCTGTGCCTTATATCATGGGCCATTGCTTTGTTTCCTGCCATTGAACTTCCTGGTGACAGTAAACCCCATGCATCAGTTTCTTTAGTAAGGTGGTATGTGAGTCTGCGTCTGCTGTAGGTGACCGTAACCATTGCTGTTCATCCCTGAACATGACTTGGTCCTGTTGAGCTGCTAATTGATGTGAACACATTGCCATGTGAATCATTTAAAGATTTTTAAAATAGGTGCACCCTTCATATTTGATAATATTCTTATCCGAAACTTGTTCGCTAAGGAGCTTGTTTTTTTTTTTTTTTCTGAACTCTGTTTATAATTTAAATACTATGATCAGATACTTAATACTAAAGCCCAGTAATCGCTGAAGCTTTTGAGTGGTCCTATTCCTAAATTGGACTGCCGTTGGATGCTGCCATCTTGTCATCTACTGAACAAAAGTGGCCTTTGAGAGTGTCTTGTTATTGCAGCCTTCAGAACATATAGTGAACCCCGTGTTAGAGAAAACAACTTTGTGTTTTCATTGTTGAGGGAGTGGGAAGAAAGAGCCAACCTATGATACTGTAGAGTGATTATTTTAAATGTTGTCCTAGTTGATTATTGTCAAATGTTTTTCCTAGTAACTGTGGAGAATCAGTTTCTCTAATTCCATAAGAATTAGTTTCCAGTATTTTAGTTTCTTTATTAAGAATGGCAGAAGTTTTACCATTTTATGATTTTGATACTTTCAGCTGTGAAAATGTTATTAGTGGCTGAAAGTACTGGTTTGTAGTGGTTATTTGGAAGAATCCTAGATACTTATGTATTTGTCATTTGTTGTTAAGGGTGTAGTTCAAGAAGAAACTACTTCAAAGTAAGAATGTGTTCTTTATCCTTAAGAAGAGGTTATCTTCTCTCTTTCACAGCATTGAAATTCTGATTAGAGTATGGTTGAGTTACTTTTGCAGGCCAAAGTCATCCTTATTTTTAGCTTTGAGCTAAAAGATTTTTCAAGTCAAAATCTTTTTCTTAACAAAAATATAGGAAAAATCCTGCCAATTTTGCTTATCAAAAAAATATTTTATAGGTTCAATATGAAACATATTTTACTTATATGGTACAAGTTGTCTTTTTAGACTGTAAAACTGAAATGAAATTTGAATTATAGAAAATTAATATGTGAAGTTGAAATTTTATAAGATACTCTGCACTTTCTTTTGACCAGCATGTTTTGGAAATTTGATCTTCACTCATTATCTCACATAGACATACTTCTAGAAAGAGAAGATGTAACACTGAAGGAGTTAATGGATGAGGAAGATGTTTTATAGGAATGTAAAGCTCAGAACCACAAACTTATAGAGTTTCTGTTAAAAGCAGAATGTCTCGAAGATATAGTCTCATTCATTACAGAAGAACCACCTCAAGACATGGATGAAAAGATGACATACAAGTATCCAAATGTATCTTGTGAGCTGTTCACTTCTGATGTCTCCCAGATGAATAACAGACTGTGAGAAGATGAATCCTTGCTAATAAAATTATATTGCTTCCTCCTATGCCCGTTAAACCCACTACTTGCCAGTTTCTTCAGCAAGGTGCTAAGTATTCTTTTTTTTTTTTTTTTTTTTTTTTTTTGCAGGCAAGAAGTTTATTGGGAAGCTCTCCCAACAGAGGGGGTCAGAAGAAGAGACTTCAGCTCCCCTGCTATGCAGGTCTGAAGAGAGACTTCAGCTCCGCTAAGTATTCTTATCAGCAATAAACCAAAACAGATTGTGGATTTCTTAAAGAAGAAACGTGATTTTGTAGACCTTATTATAAAGCACATAGAAAATTCCGGGATCATGGATTTGTTGCTCAGACTCCTGATGTGTGTTGAGCCTCCACAGCCCTGGCAGGATGTGTTGAATTGTTTAAAGTCCAGAGAAACCTGTAACATTCTTCTTAAAATGATATTTCCAAGCATTTTAATCTTCATTGGGGAACAAGAGCCACTCCTTGCAATGATCACTTCTACAATGTGTTTTATGGTGGTTAAGTGAGGAGAAAATCATCCAGAAGCTTGTGGAAATAGTTGATCCATTGCAAGAAGAATATCAGCATTCTAATGTATCACAGTTACTTTGTGCAATTATTTACCTGAACAGAGACCAGATGTTACAAATTTGGAAGAGCAGAGAACCAGATCCCCTGCTTGCCACTCTAGAAAAGCAAGAAATTACAGAGCAGCTTCTTTCAAATATTTTCCACAAGGAGACAAATGGATCAGCCATTGCCAGTGCAATCCAGACACTGCTGACTTTTTTTTGAGACAAATTGACTAACATTTGAAGGCCATATAGAGATCTGTCCACCAGGCATGAATCATTCAGCTTGTTCAGTTAACAAAAGTGCTCTAGAAGCCATGAGAGGGAGACTTGGATCTTTTTATGAACTCCTGCTTGAGCCACCCAAGGTAGAAAAACAAGGCAACATCTAATGTGGATTCTCACAATTTTATTCTTGTTGGCCCTGATTCAAAAATAAGGCAGAGTCTAATTTGGATTTCCTCTCTTTTACTACCAGGAGTGAATGAGAAAAATGTGATGAAGACTGTCTAGGATGTCTTGGTCCTCCTGTGGGGAACACCCTACTGATCGTGATTAGGTTAATATCCAGCCTCCTTCAAACACACACCAGCAATGTGAATGGGGACCTGATTGAAGTGAACAGCATTGCAGTCTTCTTGGAGATGTTCATCAAACAAATATATATAGAATAACTTTTTGCATACACATGTGGAATTTTGTATTGCAGTTATTCTTGCAAGTCCTTTTGAAAATGCAGAAAATGGTTCGGTTGCTGAGCAAGACTCCAATGGTGACAATTTTCTATTGAAACATATTATTCAAAAATGTCAGTTAATAGAATGAATACTTGAAGCATGGGAAATGAATGAGAAGAAACAGGCTGAGGAAGGAGGGCAGCATGGTTACACCTCACAAGGATAGCTAACTGTATCATGCACAGCACTGACAAGGGCCCCAACAGTGCATTAGTATAGCAGCTTATCAAAGATCTTCCAAATGAAGTCAGGGAGCAATGGGAGATGTTCTGCACAAGCTCCTTAGGAGAACCTAACAAGAGGAAAATGGTAAATCTAGTTACAACTTGCCATATTCATTCATTCAGTTGTAATGAAATTGACTTTAAAGAAAAGTTCTCACAGGATTCTTCTTTGCAGCAATTTGGCTTCAACAATGAGAAGTTTGCAGATCAAGATGACAGTGGCAATGTTTCTTTTGATCGGGTATCAGACATCAACTTTATTCTCAATACAAAGGAAAGCAGAAATATCACCTTGTTTGAAGCATGGTGTAAGGAAAGAATAGAGCAATTTGATGATGGTGACTCTGATGAGGAAGGTATCTGGAAGGAAAAGCACATTACATTTACACCAGAATCTCAAAGACGATCCAGCTTGGGGAATACAGACAGTGAGGAAAGCACAGACTCAGAAGAAAATGGAGCCAAACAAGACTTGTTTGATTCCAGTAGTGCCAATACAGAGGATAAAATGGAGGTAAACTTGAATCAACCATACAACTGGTCAGCCAAGTTTGATATCTCAATGGAGACAACCCATGGTGTGCCGTTGTATTCCATTGGGTATGATGTCTGGAGCACAGAGGAGCCAATGCCAACTAAAGAGATTGACTGGGTTCCTTTTTCAGAATCCCCTTCTTCCCTGAGTACAAAAGATTCTTTAAGGAGTAATTCCCTAGTGGAAATGGAAACCAACACTGAACCCTTGGGTCCTCTGACTAACAACGTCACTGTCCTTGCAGCACAGGCAGAAGTGCCAGGCAGTGTGGCTATGGAAGCCAGCTCTGATGGAGAGGAGGATACAGAAAGTATAGACAAGATAACTGAGACCGTGGTGAATGGCAGCATGAAGGAAACTCAGCCTCACTGTAGATGTCAAGACAGAAACTGCGGTCTTCAAAAATGAGGAAGGAAAACTGTCTACCTCTCAAGATGTTGCTTGTAAATACATGGTGGAAAAGACCCCTGAGAAGGTAGAGTCGAAGTCCATGGGCTCCCAGGCCCCCAGCAGTAGTCCAGAGAAGAGTACAGACCAGCCAAGCATGCCTGGTGACACCTTGGTCAACTGCCCTGCATGATGAGTGATATCTGCTGCTGCTGACTGAGGACTGCAGACTGCCACCACCCAGGGGCTTCTGGGGAAGCTTCATCTGGAGCCTCCTACCCACCCCAAGCAAGTCACTGTTGTACTGGCTCTGCAAGTGCAGCAACCTTTCTATTCTAGATTCTAAGACATTGTAGAGAGAAATCCAGAAGTGTAAAAATATTGCACATTGACAATACCAAGAATTTTTGCATATGTTTACATTGTATTGTTCTAAATAATGGGTGGCCTGTGAAATAAGATCTTCCTGTCCATGTAATAGAGGAGTAGTACTATAGTTAAAATGGCTGTAAGAATAGTTTTTCTAAAAGTGAATACATTGCAGGTGATGTGCCACAATAATGAAAGATGTTTACGTGAGATGCTATGGGAGGTATGGGAGGTGGAGATCTTGGGAATCCCTGTAATTTTTGTGTAACATTTATGTAATATAAGCATCTTTAAAAAATATATATATGTATATATAAAATAAATTTATGTAAGCAAATGCACATATATGCATATATATTTATATATCATTTTACAAATATTGGTTTGTTTTGGGAAAATTTTTAATTTTTACCCACAATAAAAAAAAAAAAAAAGACAACACAAGTTACTAGGGCAACCCTACCTGAATTCGCAACCACAAGACACCAGTGATGTAGGTACCATTACAGGAAACATTTAACAATGAGAAAATATTGCAAAAACAGTGAAAATTTAATCTGACCACAAAAGGGCAACTGGATTGTTATGGATTATTATGGAAAGGATGGACAGTCCCACCACATGTGCAAGGAGCTAGGACTAGAAGACTGCATTTGGCATTGTTCATGATAATAATGTAGTGCAGAGGCTTGCAGAGGCAATGTAGTTATCAAAGGACATGGAAGCAATAATGCAGACCTCAATACCTCCAAAGAAGTTTGTGGCAAAGAAATGAAAATTGCAATTATTGTAGGAGATGGCTTTATCCTCACTAATAAGTCACCAGTCAGTTTGGCTGAAACAAGAGAGGTTTAGCATTTGTCCATATAGGATCAATGGCTGAGGAAATAGTCCATGAGTTGGTGAAAAAGGGAGCTGCATCGAATGGAGGAAAGGATCAGGAGGTTTACTATCAAGAAGGAAACAAAACAAAATAAGAGAAACAAAAGCAAAATATATGTATATTCTGGCTATAGGAAAGTCCCAAAGTGACTAATTCTGAGGTGCTCTTGTCCCTTTCCATATAACTCAATTGGGTTAAGATCATAAAATATATTTTATTCCTGTAAATTATATCTTTTATAAAACAACAAAAGTTTAATGTACGTAATGAAAATAAAATGTTTCGCCTATTTTTAAATGTATTGCCTTAGCCATAGGATCAACTTTTCTTCTCAGCATAATCTGGAACAATTCACTGAATGATTAAAAAAATGAGTCAGAAAATTCAAATGTTTAAAACACCCTTGTTTAATGTGGCAAATTTTAATTTGCTGAAGCTACTGAGAAAATAAGTGTCAGGTACAGAGTGTTTTGTAGTTAAGTGTAACCATATATCGAATAATCAAGTAGTGGTTCATTGTCCTACCCTTTAATTATTACAACTGATACAGATTGTTTGTAAATGAAGTGGTATATTGTTAATTATGAAATACATTTATTTACCTAAAATAAATTGATTTAAATTTTTAAAAAAGTGAATACACAGATCTATTGTATTTGAAAATAACTATTGACAATTATTAATGTGACCAAAGTATTAGGCAGTTTTCATAAATTTTTCACTTTGTATAAAATTCTGAATTCATTTTTCTTCCAGGTTGGCAAGGAGTCTTACGATTGAAATGCCCTCTAAGTGTAATTTTGGTTGTTCTAACTTACAAATGTGATTTTAAATAATTTGGTGTTCTTTTTATAACGAATTTGGTTGGTAACTGTCTTCTGTATTGTTTAAAATGGGAAAAAAAATATAAGTCTAGATGTAGAGATTAAATATTTATTGCTACAACTTAGTTGATAAACTGATGTTATTGTAAAGCCAAATGTTCTGTTCAAATCTTGTATGCTTGAAATGATTATTCCTACAGGAACACAAGAAATTTGGAGTTTATGTGTCTTGTCTTTTGGGTTGTTTTTGCTTGTTTGTTTGTTTTGGTAGTTGATCTGCCTTTTAACCCATTCACCAAAATTTACCTTGTTAACCAGCATCACCAATGAATATTTCAGAACAATCTCTGTATTTTAACATACCTAAATCAGATTAAGCAAGTCAGTTGAAAAATGCTTGTGCTGCTAATGGGATTGGAGTGCGTTCATTATTCAGGACCTTATTTTTAATATAGAAATCAAAATCTAGCACCTAAGCATGTTAATTGTACCATGTGAAGTCTTATTGTACCATGTGAAGTTTTCACTTCACAGTGTATTTTCTTTGAGAACTGGTTTGTGTATATATATAGTGATTATGAATACTAATTCAATGGCCTTCTCAAACAGCTGAAGCAATATATTGTATATTGCCGTATCATCTAGTGAAAGGATTAAATTACTTCACCTTTGCACTTATAGATGCAAATCAGTTTTTCATTTCTGTAATAAAAAATTAGCTGCATATCATTTGGTTTTCCTGACCAGTATTTAAAACTAAAAAGATATTCTGAAAAATAGCCAACATTTTTTCTTAGAAGTAGCATCCCAAGCAGCTTGCCTAAACATTATATTTATTGTATATGGAAATAAAAGTCAGATGTAAAAAAAACAAAAAGTTATAATCTAAGTTTTATCATATCTTGCTTAACCAAGCTAGAAAAATATATAGATTTTGGAGAATTAAATTCCATATATGTTTTTTTGAGTTTGGTTGCTGAAGGCCAAGTGCTAATTTTTCCAAAGCAATTATGAAGTAGTATCAGAGACCTGTCTTGAACAGAAGGTGAGCAGGTGACAAGGAAATTATGTCTAGCTTGTCAAACTAAACAACTTGGAAGAAATGTTAATAAGTTCTGTTTAAAATTCTTTTATAATGTATAAAAACTATGAATTGTTATTCTTTTGGCCACATAGATGGAGTGCTGTTTAATATTTTAAAATGCACTTACATCTCTCTTGAAGATGAATGAGAGCATTTTCATTAACTAAAAGGAGTTCTTCAAAGTAGAAGAATAATATGTACTAACGAAGGCTTGTAATATCAAACTACAACATGCTTAAGTAACTTTGTTTTATTCTTACAGTCACAAAGGCCAATACATTCTTCACTATGTCTATATTTTTAGGTAGAGGTAGATTACAGGTCCAGCAACATAATGAATTCAAATTACACAAATACCTAATATAATGTCATAATATATGTTATTTTGACTAAGATAACTATATGTTTAAGTAGTTCTTTAAAAAACTTTATGCTTTAACAGCTATAAATAAACAGAACTTAGTGATAACATGACTAAAGGGATCCGTTTTTGAGAACAATATATATCACAGGATGCTTATATGCAAGATTCTCTTTTAAGAATTTTCTCTAGCAAACACATAGAGTCCCAATCTGATAATGGAAACAATAAATAAAAGTTACAAATGATAAAGAGATGCATTCTGTAGGATAAAATTATGGATAAATATCTGACGTATGGCTAGAAAATATCGTATTATCATACTGTTTTTCCTATTTTTTTTAATACACCAAACATCTAAGCCTCTCTCCTCCAAAGAAAAACACAAATAAATCATGTATTTCTACTCTCTTTTTGAAAAAACCAAGGAATATAAAATAAAGGACTCTCAATTTCTAATTAGAGTCCCAGTAAAGTATAACAACAGCAATAAAAAGGAAAACACCTAAATGCTGTGTTCAATATTTTGCTTAAAATTTTCCTTTAGTTTCCTTCATTGAATTCCACAATTTAAATCTATTTTATGTTTACCTCTTCAATTATCCTTTATCTAAGATGATTGTTTTTCCTCCCCCTGGCATTTTTAGTGCTAATTGCAATTTTTCAGAAAACATTTGGTACATATTTATTAAGTCACTATTACAGTAAATAATCCCCAAGTGTCAGAAAACAAACTCAAATAATATTTAGGATGTAGGAAATAGTTAAAATTTAAAAACTCTTTTCAGGAAAATTTATATAAATGTTTTTGTTTATCAAATATTGCTATGTTCAATTAGAATTCCATATTTATATAAACTTAGGCCACAGTACTTTTTGCTTATTTTATGTTCATATATCCCTATATGAAGAGAACATAGATGTTTCAATAACAATGAAAAAAATTAGAAAATTGGCAAACGTTCTGTACAGGCAAAATGTCAAAGAAAATATTCCAATGGAAAATAAACACAAGAAAAGATGCTCAACAGCAAGTCATTAGGGAAATGCAAATGAAAACCACAATGGGATACCACTACATGGTTACTAGAATGTTAAAAATTTAAACAGACCAATTATGACAAGTGCTGACAATGTGGAACAACTGAAACTACCACACTCTGAAGCAATAATTTTAAATGTTAAATATGCTCCTATCATAAGACAAAGCCATTAATTCCTAGATATTTTCACAAGAAAATTGAAAATATATGTCTATAGAAAGACTGATATATGAACTTTCATTATACCTTTATTTTTATTAACCAAAAAGTAGAAACATCTTAACTTTTATCAATAAGTGAATGGATAAACAGATTGTAATATGTCCATACAATAAAATATTCTTGAACATTAAGAAGGAATGAACTCTTGATCCATCCTACAACATAGATGATTCTCAGAATCACTATGCTGAGGAAAATAAACTGGTCAAATAGAGTACATATTACATGATTCCATTTATATAATTCTAGACTAATTCACTAAGGGAGAAAGCAGATCAGTTGTCATCTCTGGAGGCAGAAAAAGGGAGGGATGGAGAAAGGAAACTTTGGGGGATGATGGGATACTGATTATTTTGACTGTGGTGATTGCTTCGTGGGTATGTAACTATTGCAAAACTTATCAAATGTATACTTTATAGCATTTCAGTAAAAATACAAAGAAATAAAACTCCAGTTATAGCATATTCAAAACAAATTTTTAAAGAAAACATCAATATAAATTGTCCTGAAGTGCATCAGTACTGCAGCATTTGTCATATGAGTTATCAAATAGTAAAGAAGACTAACAGTAAAACAATGAAAAATGGAGAAACTTGAAAGATTCAGATTCAGATGGAAGGGGCAGTATTAGGAAGAAATAAACATTTTTTTAAGTGAATTTAAAATGAATTTACATTGAAAAAATATAAGAATATAACCTAGATTTCTATATGACCATCAATGTTCTTTGAAAAGCCTGCAGAGGAAAATTAAGAGGATTTCTTATAACGTAATGACTTTCTTAAATGAAAAAAGTATTTACTGATGATCAAAACTCCTATTTTTTTCTGCTTCATTGATTTTTTTTTCTTGCTAACTGGTATGAAGTCATTTTTATTCTGCAGTTAAAATTTATTAAATGATAATGGCTCAGCTATTTAGTAAAAAAAATCTTTAAAAAACATTGTACTACATTTTTTATAAATGTAAAGTATGAAACTACTGCTGTCTGAAAATAATTTAATGGAAATAGGGAGATTCAAAAATAAGTCCTAATATATATGACAAATACCTGAATTTATTGCTTATGGAACACTGCACTATCATAGATGTTATTTATTAAAAAATATGAAGTTTTAGTTAATGCTAGAGATGTATGACCTACAAATATGTAGGTGATACATACAATAGTATTTGTTAAACTGTGTTTACACTTGATTCAAAATAAGATTATAAAAGATTATAAAAATGTTTTTTCAATAATGTTTAATTTAAGGCAAAGCTTGTGTTTTATAGAGTCAACATTTCATAGAGAAAGAAGGTAGAGTTCTAGGCTCTACTGTTCTACGTTCAAATATTGGCTTTATCACTGATGAACTGTTTGACTTTGGCAATTTACTTAAACCTTCTGTTCAGCAGTTTTTTTATCCACCAACTGGTCAACCTCACAAGTTTTAGGTAATTAGGTATAATGTTTTTAAAGCACCCTGTAATGTCTGTCATATTCATTTAACATTAACATTTGGAATGATTAGAAATTCTCTTACATTTCACTTGTATTCATCATTTTATTAACTGATGCCCTCCATTCCCTTTGTAAAAGAAGCTGATGGATGACTATGGCTCATGGGATATTTTAGATTATTTGCATACACTTAAATATTCTAATATTCTAACACTTCTGCTTCACTAAGAATTGTTATGCTATTTCCAAACTTGTTTGTGACAGTCATACTTATGACTACAATTCATAATTTTAAAAATTACATAAACTATAAAATCTGATTGTAAAGAGGAAAAGAAAGTTTTGCTTTAAATCAAATGCTTTGGAAAGCTACTTTATAAATATGCATTATAGCACTAAGTGTGACCACAACAACTGTAAACAGCAGGAAAGATTTGAAATAATCATGAATTATCTTCATGTGTTCTATGTTTATTAATGAAAGCAACACATTTTGTTTGCTTCTTTTTGCAAGTTTGAATACCAAAAAGATGAAAGAATTAAACTGATTTAAATAGCCCACACTACTGTAAAGAAATGAGGATGTGTAACTACAATCCAGTAAGAAGAAGTTTGAATTTCCAAGAACAATTGGGCACAAATGCAGTTTATCCATAAGAATTATTTAGGACATTGTCTAAAAAGTTATGGGACTCCTCAGTAAGCACAAGTTAGAAAAAACAAATGAAAAAACAGGGATAAATGATTTAGAGGTTAATAGGGATATATTTTCAATGTTACAGTGTTAAACCAAATGTTACGTATCTTGACTTTGTGCAGCCTGTTCAGGAAATGCTGTCTCATGATGTACAAACCAATGAATGCTATTTAATATGATTTATCTTTGAAAGGTAAGAAAATGACTGACACTTTACAATTTGAATATCTCCTTTCTGTAACAGAAACAATTAACCAGAAACTGAGTTACTTTTAAAATACAAAAAGTGCAGCCTGAAAAAGAATAATTATGCATTTAAAATGCCATGTATTAGTCAGCCAAAGGGGTGCTGATGCAAAATACCAGAAATCAGTTGGCTTTTTTTAAAGGCTATTTATTTGGGGTAGAAGCCCACAGTTACCAGGCCATAAAGCATAAGTTACTTCCCTCACCTGCTGACGTCTGCGAGGGTTCAGGCTTCCTGGGTTTTTCTCTTCCCAGGGCTTGTTTGTCTTCGGGCTCAGCTCCCCTGTTTCCTCCACAAGGTCAGCTGTAGACTATGAGGCTCTCTAGGCTTTGCCTCTCTCCGCAAGGTCAGCTGTGAACTGTCAGGGAAATGGCTCATCTCTTTTCCTGGGCCTTCTCTTCTTCTTCACCACCAAGCTCCTCTGTGTGCTTATTTCCTGGGTTCCAGGATTAAAACTCAGCATCAAAACCCCAACTTCAAAATTCCAACTCAAAACTCCAACTAACTCCTCTGCTCTGCCGTGTAGTTTTATGTCCTCAACACTCAACGTCCTACTGAGGTGGCCAATCAAAGCCCTAATCATAACTTAGTCACACCCAGAGGAACAGACCAGTTTACAAGCAATATCTATTTTTGGAAGTTGTAACTATATCAAACTGCCACATGCCATGTATTTTAATTTAAAGAATATTATAATCTAAACAGATTTTTTTTAATTAAAATTGCTAAATATACTTATCTACAATATTTCCATGGGGAAAGTAAATAAAAATACAGAAGAAAAACTTTGGAACATAATACCATCAGCTATGCATGGATACGATGCATACATTTTTGTTATTTTAACATCAAAAATGAACTGAAATAATTCTGGACTGAAAGATTACCCTTTCTTTCTAGCTGATCTACATGACTGATGTTACTCATTATTTCTGACCTAAAATAGATGCAGCAAAAATGCTGTCCCCAGAAAATGCCTCCACTTTTGGCATATTTAGATACAGAAACAGATTTGGTTTAAGGAAAGGGCTAGCAGTTCAATTATTGCACAGCAGAATATGTAGAAAGCATTTCAGGACGAATAGTAATATCAATAGCTATAGCAACTCTAAGTTGTCAAAATATTTTTTTAAAAATCCAATAGATATATTTTGGATAATTTTAAATTTTCCAGTAGTAATGTTATCATTACAATCATAGTATCTGTTATTATGGCAACTTTCATTCTTAATATTAAAATTTAAAAGGCATTGCATCCTCAAATCTACTCCTAATTTTTCTCTTGGAAATGATTAATTGTGCTTGCATCTGGACTCAAATATGAGGCATCCTTCTACATAAATTAAATCTATCAATTGTCAGAAAAATATAGGAAAATAATTATTTTCCCTAATGCCAGAGCACACAGGAAACAAGAATAGAAAATTTTACAATTCCTCTCATCTTGTACTTTTCTGAAAGAATTAAAATTTAAGAGTCCATAAT
>JAQZBX010052862.1:0-19036 GCA_029593785.1 Cabassous unicinctus | reverse complement strand
AGCCGCTTGGCCTCCTCCTGGATCTCTGACTCTGTCTCCGCCTCCCTCCATGGCTCTCTTTGTCTCTCTGTGTAACTGGGCTGCTGTTGCCCTTCAGCTCTCCGCCTCCCTCTCGGATCCCCAGCTGTCTTTGAGTCAGGCTGACTTCCTTGCTCTGCTCTGCTCTGCTCTTTCTTTCTCTCTCTCTTGCCTTTCATGCTCTCTGTCTGTGTTTTCCTTTCTCTGCATTCACGTACGGCTGTGTGTGCTGTCTTTCCCCTTGATCCGTTGCTGTCTTTCTGGTTTCCTCTCCCTCTGACTCTGCTTAGACTTGTAGGTTCTCTCTCTCTGTTGCTGTCTCTATTTCTTTCTTCCTTTCCATGTCCTTCCCAAACACCCAGAAGCAGAACCTGTCCAAGGTCTTAGGAATCAGCCAGAGAGTCTAGCTCTGTCTCTCCCAGCTCGCTGGGCCCGCTGCCGGCAGTTTGAGTTCCATACAGAGACTGCTTCGTTCTGCTCTAATAAAGTCTCAGCGGTGGACCTGGGCTCCAGGCTTCCCTTTTGGAGTTTTCCCTCAGTAGTCCTGTCTAATCAGGTTTAGGTGTTAATTAAATAACTGACGTTTGCATGCTAGATCTGTGGCAACTTGCTGTTACATTAAATTTTATTTGGCCTAAGTTGGATAAGAAGATTTCTTCAGTCAACAAAGAAATACCATTAGCAGGTTACAGCTGTAATTAGGGAGTGCTTGCCTGAGGTGCTGATAGATTCAGGAACAGGGAAGGAATCCAAGACAAATCACATGTGCTTATTATTCATTGTTGGTACTGGGGTGTGGGGGTGAGTAAGCAGGACCCACCTGAGTTGGTGGAAGCACAGAGCACAAGGAATGTAGAAGAATCCATCCATGTTTAAACCCAGGTGTTCTCTGTCCTTTTCTCCCCATCTCTTTCATTCCTCTGTGTGTCTCTCTTCACCTCTCTGTCAGCCTCTGTCCTTCAGATTGTGTGTCCCCTGCCTTTATGTCTCTCTGTCACTCTCTGTCAGATGGTGTGTTTGATTCCTGTGGCTGTTGTCACACAAACTTGGTGGGTTAAAACAACAGAAATTAATTGTCTCACAGTGTTGGAGACCAGAAGGTGCTGGTGGGGCCACATTCCTTCTGGAGGTACCAGGAGAGAATCCTTCTGTCCCTCTTGCAGCGTCTGGTGGCTGCCGGCATCCCTTGGCTTGTGGCCGCATCTCTCCCACCTCTGCCCCTGTGGTCAGATGGCCTTCTCTTCTCGGTGTGTCACATCTCCCTCTGCCTTTCTTAAACATATGTTATATGTGATTGCCTTTTGGGTTCATCTGGATATTCCAGGAAAATCTGCAAAGTCCTTTTTGCCATGTGAGGCAACATTCACAGTTCCAGGGATTAGGGCATGGATTGGGGCGTTAAACCTACTGCGCATGGTCTTTTTGTCCTCCTATTCCTTCACCCCTCACCCACTCCCGGAAGTGAGCTTTCTAAGGGGTCCTTAGCTGCCCCCTGTTGGCCCCAAACTAGGAATTGATTTCTTTTTTTACAGACGTGTCTGATAGGAACCTGCCTCGCTAGCTTCAGCTCTCGTCAGCGCCGCGGCGATGGAGGTCAGAGCTGCAGTGTGACAATGGTCTATCATTACTTCCCTGTGCCTCTTCCTTCATTCTCTCCAACTGGGAGGATGGTTATGTTTTGTTCATCTTTCTTGTTACCAATACAAGCAAAATCACCATATTTGACCTCTAAACTCTGGCACTGTAGAAATCACTTCCTTTCACAGACAATCTCCATCAGGCAGTTTGGGGCATTAGTTGAGGGCTTATGATTTAAAGTTGAGCTTGTCTGAGTTTGAATCCCAACTCTGCTATTTCTTAGACAGTTGTTCTTGGACAGCCAGTTGACATCTGGGCCTCAGTTTCCTGTTTTGTAAAATGGATATTAGCAACCTCCTGTTGGGGGTTGCTGTGTATATTAGTCAGTCAAAGGGGTGCTGATGCAAAGTACCAGAAATCTGTTGGATTTTATATAGGGTATTTATATAAATAGCTATAGAAGCTTATAGTCACAAGGCCCCAAAGAGTCCAACTCAAAGTTACTTCCTCACCCAAAGTCTGTTACCACATGTTGAAACAAGATGGTGGGCAATGTCTACGACAGTTCAGCCTCCCTTCTTCCCTGTTAAGTCTCTGTGGGTCCAGCTTCTTCTGATCTCAGCTGTAGGCTGGCATAGGGCTTATCTCTCTTCCCAGGGCTTGTTTCTTTCCGGGCTCAACTGCTCTGCTCTGTCCACAAGGCCAGCTGTAAATTATCAGGCAAATGGCTCAGCTCTGTCCCTGGGGCTCCAGCATCAAAACTAAAACTCTCTCCTCTTTCCTGTTGTTTTCTCTGAGTCCCCACCCACCAAGGGGGCGGGGACTCATCATTCTACTGATGTGGCCGAATCAAAGCCCTAATCATAATTTAATCAAGCAAAAGTGAAACCTCTGAATTTAATACAATCTAATATGCCCAGAGGAATAGACCAGTTTACAAAGACAACCCAATATCCCTTTTTGGAATTCATAAATAATCTCAAACTGCCACAGTGTGTCACCATCCTCTGGCATCAGAACCAGGCTGTGTGAATAGACAGGGCCCACCTGAATTGCCAGAGGCTCAACACACAGAAAGGCAAAAGTGAAGACCAGAGTTTCAACTCCTGTGGGCTCTGCACTTCTCCCTTTCTCTCATTTGCTTGGTCTCTATGACTCGGTCTTTCTCACTCTGTATTTTCTTATCTCTAAGCTTCTTTGGTCTCTTTCTCTCAACCTTACTCTATAGCTGCCCTTCTGATTGTTTTAGTCTATGTGTTTTCTTTGCCTTCTACCTATCTCTTGCCTTCTGTCTTTCTCGTCTTTATTTATTTGGGTGTCCTGTGCCTTTCTCCTTTACCTCTCAGTTTCTTGTTGTCTCTCTCTTTCCCTTTCCTTTTCCCTCTCACCTATTCAGAGAAAGGGCCTATCCACAGGATCCAGAGGTTTGATTCCCTACCCTAGGAACCCCTCACTCACCTGCCCTGCTTCAGTGCAGCCCCCAGTTAACCTCTGCAGACAGGGCGTGGGCACCGAATGAGACTAGAACTTCCAGGCTTCCCTTGGCCTGTTCCTTCTTCTCTATCCCATATGGATGGAGCCATGGATAGAATTTACTCCAGTATCTCATGCTATTACCTGTGACATGGTACAATTCACTTCAGGTACCAACACAGCCAAGACAGGTACACATTGCCTCCAGCCTCGATGGCCTCCGCAGTGTGGTCCCCTGAGGGCCTGGCCACTGGTGTAGAGTATCAGTGTGGTTTTTCTCCTCTCCTCCCCTCCCCACCTCTCTCACCTCTGCCCTCCTCTCCTCTCTCTCATCATTGTCAAAGCAATATGCACACTTGGGAGCCCAGGAGAATATCTATCTATCTATCTATATCATTACTCCCAATTTAGAGATGAGAAAATGGACAGCAAGATTCTTGCTGACCTTGGATCACTCAGGAAACTTGTAGGAAAATTAAGATTTGAACCCATGTCTTCTGGACTAGTAGTAGTTCATTATACCTAGCCATGACCCACCTAGCCTCCCTAGAAGTCAGGCCAAGACTCTAGCTGGAAGCATAGGATCTGGTATTTATCTTTTGGTTAACCACCCACCATATGGCAGGCTAAGAATCTGTAGGTGGAAGCATAGGATCTGGTATTTATCTCTAGCTAACAAAGTGAAATTGTGCACGTTGGGATTATGTGAAGAACATGGAGACTTTAGGCCAACCACTCTCTCAGTGGGCTTAAGCTGGAAAAGGCATTTTTATTTTAATGACCTAGTGTCTCATAAAACTGAAGGAGAGGGAAGGATTCCCCCAACCTTTTTAAGAATGAGCTAGAATCAACAGTGGAGCTCTATAGGAAACCCAGGAAATAACTTCTGTCTCTCATTTCTGTTTCTCTCTCGAGATTTGCTTCATTATTTTTCTTCCTACAGACAGGCTAGCTTTCTCTGCTGCTTAGTCTTTGTGGCAGAAAATGGCTACCAACTGCTTCTGGGTTTATATCCCCACCTTTCAAGAAAGAGTAAAGCAGAGACAATCCCTTAATCCCATTTCTGTTGGCCCCTTGGCCCAGAGTGGGTCAGATACTCACCTCAGGACCCACCAAGGGGCCAGGATGGGTAGGGCCATGTTCCCCAAATGGCTGCCAGGTCCTTGCCGCTGTTCCCAGGGGGTGGGTATCAGGAAAAAGGAAATCACTAGTGGGTGCTCAGGACAGCACTGTTTGATGGATTCACATTCATTGGATAAACTTTGGTTGACCACTCACCATATGGCAGGCAAGAAAACTTGCTCTTGGACTGCATCTACAGTCTCTTGGAATTTTCTTGACTCAGTGTCTCCCACTCTCTGCAGGAGGAATATTTGTCTTTATTATTGTTTCATCAGCATAAGACTTCCACAGAAAGGTTAAAGATTTGGCTGTTTTATATTTCTCCTGTGAAAGTGGTGAAGATACACTTTATTAAGAAAAATTGCTGAACAATCTATAAAGCCCACTGGACATCCATCCTAGTGGGGTCAGGTAGGTGGTAATTACTACCTAGTTATTTTCAGCTATGGGTAGACTTTCACGGTCCACTGGGAGAGTGATAATGGAAGCTTCCCCTGTCCCTCGTAAGAAATATGGACTTCTTAGCATAACTGTGCTTGGAGCAGAACTGGATTTTTTATTGAGTTTTTCTCAAAATACTTCCTTATTTGAAATGACTTTCTTCATTTTATTCAGGGACCCATAGATAGCTAAGTTTTTTTTTTGTTTTTGTTTTTGTTTTAATTTATTTATTTTATTTTTATTTATCCCCCCCTTGCTGCTTGTGCTGCTGTGTCCATTCGCTGTGTGTCTTCTCTGTGTCTGCTTATCTCCCCCTTGCTGTGAGGTCTTGCTGCATCAGCCCACGGTGCCGCGCGGGCTGGCCTGCCCTCACAAGGAGGCGCCGGGAAGCGGACCCGGGGCCTCTCATATGGTAAACGGGGGCTCTATCCATTGCGCCACACCCGCTTCCTGCCGTGAGGTTGCTGCATCAGCCCACCGCACCGCTCAGGCCGGCGTGCCCTCACAAGGAGGCCTCGGGACGCGAACCTGGGCCTCCCATATGGTAAACGGGGGCTCCATCCACTGAGCCACACCCGCTTCCGATAGCTAAGTTTTGAGAGCATATACTGTCATGGTCATGATATCACATTATCAGAGACCACAAAAATGGAGTTTAAATGGTGGCCTAGGCCGACTCCGGAGAGACCTAATGGCCAGCATTGGAATTGAAAATCGTTTTTTACATTGGAGCAGATACCCTAGTTTTTGTCTGAGTGAATTTCACAGCTGTCTTGCAGTTTTAGACATCAGAACCGAAGTGTGTCTGGGGGCAAAGGGTGGAAAATGAAATGCAGTTATCGTGAGAGTTCGGTTCAAAGCTGACAGGGAAATGTCAGTTGGAAGAAGATAAACAAATGGACCACAGAACTGCTGCTTTTATTCTGGGACTTTCTGGACACAGGAGAATCTGGATTATGATACTCCAAATGCTGTGTGGTCAGTATCCCTGAGCTTTGGGGCTCCTTGGCTATTTCTACTTATAATTGAACTTCACATTGTATAAAACACATTTAAGCAGTTGTTGGATAGTTTTGATTTTTGTTTTAATCAGGACTTTCCAAATTTAATTTTGACCCTTAAGCCTTTCTTTTGAGTTAGATAAAACAACATTTTAGCTTCATTTCCTAATGAAGTAGCTGAGTGAAGCAGCACCACGGTGGCTGAGAGGTGGGCTTTGACCGTGGCTGCCTCTGCTCAAATCTTAGCTCCACCACTGGACAGCTTTGATGGCATCTGTGCCAGTCAGGGCTCCACCCAAGGAGCAGAACCAGTGGAATATACATATACCAGGAGACTTGTTGAAAGAATTGGCTTATGCAGTTGTGGGGGCTGCGTAGGCAAGGCTGAAGGCCATAGAGTAGATCAGCAGGCTGGAAACTCTAAGGCAGAAACTGAGTCTAAAGTCCACAGGCAGAAAGTTTTCCTTTTCCAGGGAAACCGAAATTTTTCTTTTAAGGCTTTTCAATTGATTGGATTAGGCCCGATCAATTATTAAGCCCTTTACTTAAAACCAACTGATTATGGACTTTAATCGTATTTATATATTACTTCACAGAAACACCCAGATAAGTGTTTGATTGAATAACTGGATATGTTAGCCTAATCAAGTTGGTATGTGAAACTGACCTTCACATTGTTTTGAGCTTGAATCCTTGGCTAGTAAGATGGGAATAAAAATGCTAACTTCTGAAAGGGGATGCTATGAGAACTCATGAGACATAATAAGAGCACTTATTATGTATTGAGGTGCTTACAGTAGCCTAGATTCTGTGCTTATCAGACGTTAATATGCCTTGTGTAGTAGTATGAATGTGTCCTGTCCAGAAGTTACTTAGCGCAGACCTGGCTCACAGCTAAGGGTCCACAGACAGTGGGGGTGGTGTTGAAGTGCACTTAGCACCATCTGTACTTGTTTTATGCAATTATTTGGTCCTGTGCTTCTGGCTGCTTTGCCTCCTGGCAGCCTGAGCACCAGGAGGGCAGGAGCAGGGCTCGTCTCGCCATCCCTGCATCTTGTCTGTGCCACCTGGCTCTGCGGCTGCACAAGCAGATTTCAGTCAATGCTTCTGCAGTGGATGAAGGTGATGGTGAGGTACAGAGAGGCGAGCTGCTGTGCTAGGCCAACTGTCGGTCATGTGTGCCGAGTGGCACATCCAGTGTGGGCCCTGCACAGGGCGAGCGGGTGCTGCAGGGGAGTTCACGGGCGAGGCCCTGTGGTGGGCAGACTATCTGCTTGTGACCACCAGCTGGCCCTCCCAGAGGCTTTGACTCAATCAGCTAGGACTCACCAGTTGGAGGGCTTGTCGTTTTGGTTGTTGCTGTTGTTGAAACTGTATTGGGCAGAAATCACCGACAGTCACAGTAACCTCTGATATTCCTCTTAGGTCACCAGAACTGAGCTCTTAGAGGTTCAAATGCCAAGAATTGCTTTTTCTTTTTTCTCTGTGCATTTGGGTTTGTCCAAACTCCCTGGCACAATATAGACTGAGATCTAATTTTAAAGAGGATGTTGGGGGAGTCAATGAGTAAATTAGGTTTTTTCTTTCACTCTTCCTTTTTTTCCCTGAGCCCATGTAATTAAATCATTGTTTGTTAAGCATGAGTATGACGTAATTCTAATGTGAGCTTTCGGGAAGCCTGAAATAAGATAATGCTTACAAAAGCACTTCACAATGCTTGATTTATTTTGTGACAGGAAACATTACATATATGTGTTAAATTTTTAAAATTTATTTTAAAGAAACTTTAGATTACATAAATGATAAATAAAAAAGGTCAGGGATTCCCATATGTCCCACTCCTTCCCTCTCCCATACTTTCCCACATTAACAACATCCTTCATTAGTGTGGTGCATTTGTTACAATTGATGAACACATATTGAAGCATTGCTGCTAATCATGGATTATAGTTTACATTATACTTTACATTCTATCCCACGCAATTTCGTAAGTTATGACAAAATATATAATGGCCTGTATCCATCATTGCAACGTCATGCATGGCAATTCCAATGTCCTGAAAATGCCACCATCTTTATAATTTTTAACCCCCACTTGATTGTAGTTCCACAGAGTAGGAGCTACACTGTTTTACTCACCAAAGCTTAGCAGAGTGGGTATCCCACAGCCGGTGCTCAGTGTGCTTGTGGGATGGATGGATAATAGAACGCCGCCAAGGTGCAGTAAGCTGCCACATGGTCTTTGCTAGAATGTTCCCAGGGGATTGGAAATCTTTAAAGGGGAATCAGCATTCTGGAACATCTTCCCTGAAGGGGTTTGATGTGGTGGGGAATTAGGCTTGAGCTCTTAGGAGTTATGAGCCATGTCTTATTTTGATCTCATGGAATGATTTTGTTCCCAAAATATGTATCGATCTTCTCCTTCTTGCAGGGCAATGCAGAGAGAGCTTTGGGAGCTGCCAGGATGGAATAAATGTGGCTCCTGCCCTTCAGGAGTTATAATCAGTCTGATGATTACAAATGGTTAACACATTTGGAGCTCTTACTATGTGCCAGACACTATTATAGGTCTGTTATGATGCGTTTACTTCTTTAATCCACACGACAAGCTTTTGAGGTCAGGAATACTATTCCTTATGTCAAGTTATAGATGTGGAAACGGTGGCACAGAGATGTCACTCAGAGTCGCCCAGCTAATAGGAGGTGGCACCAGGGCTCCCACGCACGGCTGCTGTGTCTGGAGCGGACACTCATTGATGCCTTGTGCTATTGAATTACTGTTTAGTACAGTTGTGTAGATATAGAGGTGTTCATCAGAGCTAGGAGAGGAGTTCCCTTCCTTCTACTTTCTCATCAGAGGAATCAGTTCGCTGGAAAGAGCTTTTTCTGAATTTTCTAACACTTTTGTTTTCAACCACATCATCTCCAAGTCTTGTTTTTTTTCTCTTTGCCAAATTTCTTTGAATGTATTCAGAAGAATGAAAAATATGATTTCCAGATAAAAAGATATTTTAATCTTTGAGCGTCTTTCTGACTAAAGGATGGGCTCATATTTTTACTTGATTAGTAATTGTACTTTTTGCCAATAAATTGCAGCTTCCAGAACACCAGAAGCCAGGCATGAGGTCAAAATTTTTCACTCTTGGAGGGAAATTGGAAAAACAACAACACTCTGACTGCTCTAGAAGGTAGTGCTTGCAAACTTATCTCTTGAATTATTAAGATTTCAGCTCTCAGTATCAGCTGGACGAGGACTAATGAGATGCTAAAGGGCTAGTAGAAGGATATGGATATTTTTAAGCCTTCCTCACTCCAAGGAAGCATCATGTTTCCAAACTTGGTGTCTTCTGATAGATTTTCTGTCAGCGGAAATGTAAAACCATTCTACTTTCATGAAAACGGGTAGGGAGCTGGCTACTAAATAGAGGCCCATGTCACCTCTGGAGCAAATCGGCAGCTTCCAAACAGCACCAGCATTTCCTAGGTTAATGAGCAGCTGCTACAAAAGAGCTCTCTTACCAAGGTGTCCTTCAAGTTAGATTTAGAGGGAGGATGAAAAGACAAGGAGAATGCTTCTTGAAAGTGGTTCTGTGCAGGCACGCCTGGGCCTTAGTGACTGATGCTGTTGGAAGGCCTGCACCAGCTGGTGGACAGTGGGTATGGGTCCATCCAACAGGCATTCCTAAATCAGTAATGGTCCTTTGATTGCAGGTGACAGAAACCCCGCGCTGCCCCCACCAAGGAAGGTTATTGGCTCACAGAAGTAAAAGGTCACCATGGCTTTAGATCAAGTTGGATATGGAGGGTCTTTAGGACTCAGTCTCTCTGTCCCTGAGCTCTGCTCTCTTCCATGGGGTCTTCATTCTCAGATGGACTCTTTCTCTATATTAGCCCTTAAATACTCCCTGGTTTATATCCTTCTAGCTTTGTCTAGCGGAACAGATCTTTTTTTTTTTTTAATCCGAGTCCTACCAACACGCATTCAGAATTGAACAGAACTGGTTCTGTGGCTCATTCCTGAATCAGTGTTTCTGTGGATGCAGGAAGGAATATGCTGACTGGCCAGGCCTGGGGCTTGTTCCGCCTCTGCAGCTGGGGTTGCGGATAACGCAGCCTGAACACGTGATGCCAGTTTAGGGGCTCCTCTGCGGAAGAGGAGGAATGGAGGTGGGAAAGGCAGGATCAGCAGCCGTCCACTGCATTCCTGGGGCAGCCCGCATGGCGCCCCCTTGGAGCACAGCGTCCACCCGCACATCCTGACCCCGCGTCGGCCGTGGGGTGGTTACCTGCAGCCACCCCCATGGCACGTTAGTGCCGCGCATGGGAACTTCCTGAGGGGTTGTGCAGTCCACATGGATTCAGCCGAGCACGTGGGGCCCAGCTGTGTCATGCCGGGGGTTTGGGGGCTGTAGGAAGCGAGGGGACACCCAGGCACGGGAGTTAGGGATGTGGAGGAGCAGGAGAAATACTCAAAATTCAAAGTTAAATTTGGCAAAGTCCACGAGAAAAAGCTGTCAGCATGCCCTAGGATTGCAGCAAGGGAGAGCAGCCCCACACTGTGATCCCTGCTGCCACGCATTGGTTGTGTGTCTCTGAGGGCCAAGCCTTGTGCTGATCGCATGCTGTCATGACAAGCTGTGTAACGAAGGGCCCCGTGCAAAATGGACACGTGGGGCCCCTTGTTTAGAAAAGCAGGAAGAAAGTGCCATTAAAGAACTGCATTATAAAGCACTTTCCATTTACCTGGAGTTTTTCTTTCAACCTGTCATGATGTTTAAACTTTGCTATTCAATGTCATTCTAAGAAAGGAGAAACTTAAAATCTAAATTATTAGCATCAGCTTTACCATTCATCTTTATATTGTGCAATGCCAGCCTTGAAAGCAAATAAAAGAGAGTTTAACTCTTGCAGAATCTCTAGAATCACACAAGTTGTATTTCGTGGCTCATACATGCATATGCATTTTATTCTTCCCAGAAGACTGGAAATGCTGCGTAACGTGAACTCAACTGCTTTTATTTCATTTCTTGATATGCACATGCATTTCCTATGACCACCCTCCACCTTCTTCGTACTGATGAGCACGGAAGGACTGGAAGGAAAAGGAACTACGCATTGCCCTGGCTTCTCTCCTTCCATGTCATTGCTTTCAGCCAGTGTGCTTGGCTAGTGTAGAAGTACAGGAGGAATGAGAGATGTCACAGGGGTCCTGGGTTGAGTGTGTTCCTTACAACGTCACTGCCTTCCTTCCGTGTTCAAGCACGTTCTGCTGCATCCTGGGTCCACCAGAATTCCGTGCTCACAGGACATCGAGATGCTACACGTGAATGTGGTGGCAAGGAATGGCAGGTGGACACAGCCCATGTCTCCTCTGCTTGCACGCAGGGTCTGGTGGCCCATCTGGATTCACTTACAAAGCTCGAGTTCAGCAATAGAATTATTAAGAATGTAAAGATGGTAGCGGCAGAGCAATAAAACCCAGGTGCAGGGCCCTTCTAAGTGTGTATTTAATGCACCATCGTACACCCCGGAAGCCGACCCTGAATCTCGCCAGATCTTTGTCAGTCTGTGTCTCCTCATCAGGACTTTGCCTGCACAGAATGTCCCCAGTCCTTTGAGCCCTTCCTGGCCCACAGAAACAGTGAGGACTGGCATGCTAAGTGTTTATTCTGCTGTACCGTGCCCCATGAGGGCTGCTTTCCCTCCTCAAGCTCAAACGAAAGGTCCAATATCTGGGTTCCTGTAGCATCTGTGGATAAAGCTGGGAGCGAGTTTTGTCTAGAACTTTTCTCCTCCTGAGAGAGGGCCCAGGTACTCCAGCAGCACTGGACTGAATTTAAATCCCAAAACCTGTGCTTGCGCTTTTCTCTCGGCAGAATCCTCTCCTTCCCTGTGCCCTGCACTGGTGCGGTCCTCGCGTGTAAATACCTGTGTTAGAACCGGGCCTGCTTTCTGCAGATGAGCGCGGCATACGTTTGCCTCTGCCCTGCTTGAGGACAAGACCCGTGCCTTATCTCTGAATGACCAGGATCTCAATTACTCCCACCGTCGGCGAGTTAGTGCCGCTGCTACAACCGCTAGTGGTGATGTTAGTGCCAGGAAGCCACATGTGGTCTCCCGTACACCAGGCACTTTTCCTGCCCACACTCACACGCTTGCATCACGTTTAATATTTAAAATTAACTCCGTGAGGTCAGGACTATTTATAATTTCAGTAGAGCTGTGGGAACTGAATCCCAGAAAAGTTCAAGTTTGTGGTTTTAGCAGGAGCTTGGTAAGTGCGAGTGTACTCTGTTTACCATTTATACAACAAATAACGAATACACTCCTTCTTCCACTGTCCCTTCAAATCCAGTTAAATTCTTTCTAGCCTGCCCAGGGCCAGCTGAAACGTGCACCCCCTACTCGGCTATATTCAGTCATTTCAGCCCAGGAATGCAAGTACAGTGTTGCCAAAATGTTTAGTTTTCCTATAGAAAGTGTAAGTCCAGTTTCATGTAAATATCTCGATTTTTTTATAGCCCTAGTGAGATATTCACATACCATAGCATCCCCCTTTCAATGTGTCTAATTCAGTGGTTATTTTTTTAGTACATTCACGGAGTTGCACAGCCATCACTATTGTCAGATTTTAAAATATTTCATCACCCCAAAGAAATTCATACCAGTTAGCAGCCACTTCCCATCTCCCTTCCTTCCATCCCTTGCAACCATTAATTTACTTTCTGTTGCTGTGCATTTGCCTGTTCTGGCAAATACACATCCAGCGTGTGGTCTTTTGTGACTGACGTCTTTTGTTATAACGTTTTTAAGATTTGTCCAAGTTCTACCATGTATCGATACTTTGTTCTTTTTAGTCCTGAGTAATTTTCCCCTGTATGGACAGACCATATTTTGTTTATCCATTTATCAGTTAGTGGACATTTGGTTGCTTCCACTGTGACTAGAGCGGCTATAAACATACGTGTGCAAGTTTTTGTGTGAACACCTGTTTTCAGTTTGGGGGGATACACACCTGTCTGCTCTGGGTTAGAATAGTCTTCCAAAGAAAACAGTAGAGTGATGCTAGCTTGATGTAGAAGGAGGTATATGAAAAACCCAGAGGAGTTCAAGGCTGTTTCTCTACCTTGGCAATGGTTGGCAAAATTCCCTATAAAATTACTGCGTGTGAATTTCCTTCCCTTTGCCGGTCCCCGGGAGCAAAGCATTTAAGGTAAGTTGTCAGGTAGTTAATGCTGTGCCTTAAATGTCTTTCTGTCTACCAGTAATTTAGATATTTATTGTTCTTTTCTAATTGGAGATGTGGCATACATTTCCTGTTGGCTGGGATATAGATAAGGCTTCATTCTCTTTTATTTTAATGTAATATATCCTTTAATTTAAAATTTCTATGGATTAAGAAAATAAGTATTAAAAATCAACCTCATACATTTTTTTATTATGCTAATTCTTTTTTTAATACATTTTAAAAAATACTTTAGGTCACATAAGTGTTACATAAAATATGTAGTGGATTCCCATATGCCTCACTCCCTACACCTCCCACACTTTCCCACATTAACAACATCCTACATTAGTGTGATACATTTGCTACAATTGATGAACACATATTAGAGCATTGCCACTAAGCGTGGATTACAGTTTACATTATAGTTTATACTCTGTCCCGTGCAATTTTGTAAGTTATGACAAAATATGGCCTGTATCCATCATTGCAGTGTCATTCAGTACAACTCCAATGTCCCAAAAATGTCCCCATTACACCTGCTTTTCCCTCTCCCTCCCCTCAGAACCTCTGGTGGCCACTGCCTCCACATCAATGATAAAAATTCTTCCATTGCTAGAATAACAATAAATCTATAGTGGAATAACAGTAAGTCTGCTCTAGTCCATCATTCATTCCCCAATCCTGAGGATTCTGGGATGGTGATACCCACTCCACCTGTAATTGAGAGGAGCTTAGATCCCATGGGGCAGATGGATGGGACTTTCTTGCTTGTAGTTGCAGACTCTCTCTCTTCCTTGGGATGGACATTGTCCATCATCATCTCCTGGTTAGTTGTCCTGGGTGAGTCCAACGAAGTGGAGAGTAGGTGTTGCAACTCTATTGAGATTCAGGGCCCAACTGGTACATGGAGAGTCCAAAGATTTAAGTCTCTTGGACATGCACCTATCAAGTCTAGTACTAACTGTAGGTTCAAATAGAAGGGACAGAAAAGCCATTTGTAGGGAAACCACAAATGAGTCCAACTCTGGCACACTGAGGAGCATAAATTCCAAAGTAGGGCCCACTGGCAGGGTGCCAAACTCCTGAGCTCTCTGTCCTACCTATAGTGTCTGGATGTCTCTAAAGCCCTCAGGAGCCTGACTATTTGAGGCACTGTTTACTGTGACAGTCAATGAGATCCTACTGAGATGTGCATAAGCATAAACTCTGGAATGACCTCCTGACTCACTTTGAAATCTCTTAGTCATAAAAACTCATTTGTATTTACCTTTTGGTCAAGGTCTTTTTCCAGGTGCATTGCTAGTTGGTGCTTGGTAATAATCCCTTGGTGCCAGAAAGGCTCATCCCCAGGAGTCATGTCCCACACCAGGGGGAAGGTAATGTATTTATATGCTGAGTTTGGCTTAGAGAGGGGCCACATTTGAGCAACAAGGAGGCTCTCAGGAGGTTACTCTTAAGCAACATATAATACTAGGCTAAATTTCAATTTCAAAAGAAAAGGATCATAAGTACAGTCATCAATATCAAGGAAGGCTTCATTCTTAACCTCTTGTTCCTTTCATTTTAAATAAGAATTAGCACTCTTAATTGAAATCCTTTAATGCTGCAGCTTAACCCTGCATGCTTCCCAGATCTCTCCTCACCCAGGACCGTGGCCAGGGGCTTGCTTCCGTCCCTCCACCCTGCCTCACATCAGCCCAGCGCCAGGCAAGCCCAGCTCCTTCCTATTCCTAGGAGGGTGCTATCTCAGCTTCTCAGGTCCTGTTTAAACATTGCCCCTATGATCTTGTGTCTTTTGGAGATGTATTTATTTTGTGTTCAATAAAAAAAAAAGAAGACCTCCGTCCAGGTCTTGGGGTTTAGCCCCATGTGTAAACTGCTGTGGGCAGAGTTGGTCAGCTTCAGCTTCTGTTCTGCTGGGTTCCTGCAGAAGGCAGCATGGCTATTAACCAGACACTGTCAATTTCAGCAGATGCAACTCAGCTCAGGCTGGTTCAAGGAAGTGGTGGCATATTGGCTTATGTCACCCCACGGTCCAACTGTCAGGCACAGCTGGGTCTTGGTTTAAAAGCAGTGTGTCCAGAGTGCTGATTTTCTCCAGTGTTTGGCTCCACTTTCTTCTTGTCTGGAATCTCCTTCTCTGAGCCAGAGAAGTTTTTCAAAGTGTGATGAGGATAGAAGGGAGAGCCTTTCCCAGGGAGCATCGCTTAGCTCTTCAGTGCTTACTGGGCTCCTTTTACTAAGGAGCTCCTTTTACAAGGCGCTATTAGTCCCAGCTGTGGAGGCTGCCGAACTTTCCCTTCACACAAAGTGACCTTGGGTGGTCAGAGCAAGGCTGGCCAGTGGCCACTTGGTTATCACACCAGTCCCAGGGCAGCAGATAAAGCCGGCCACCTTTCAGAGCAGCTGCTTTGTGAAATCCGGTTTCCCCATTTACTCCATTGCAGAAAGCTGATCTTTCCTTAAAAGGCTGTATGGTGAAATGGTTGCCCTTGCAGAGGAGAGAATAGGATGCATTTAAAGATGGGTGCAGGATGCTGATGTTTTCCAACTGAAGACTCCCCTCCAGTTGATATTTAACAAAGCAGTAAATGGCCTGGCCCTTGCTGAGAGCACCTGAGGTCTCTACAGGCCTCTTGCCCTGGATGAGGTTGCTCCTGGCAGGTGGTCAGGTGTTAGCCTGAGCACAGTAGGGGCACATTGGCACTATTTCCAAGTCCAGTAGGGGCTGGATCCCTCCATCACTGGGCTTGCTCATGTGGAGTCCCAGAGGCTTTTGCATTCACTCCCTACTGCTGTCCAAACCATTTTGACTCTTAAATTAGATTTTTGTACATTCACATTTCACTCCCATCATCTGCCCACCATGTTTCTTGCCTGAATCTGTTTCACCTTTATTGTTGTACCCATATTGCCATCTCAAAATTGAAATGAAATAACCCATTCCTTTCTATTCCAGATGGCTGAAGGCACATTTCACATAGAGCAGTGTCTCATTTCCTGTTTCACTGAACATGAGGCATAAGGCCTCACTTCCACTAAATGGGAAGCACCTAGGCAGGGAGGCCTTTCCCCGTTTGGAAGGTTGGATCAGGTTGGATCAGCCCAAGTGAGGCTACTCGCATTCTGCATGTACATGAGTTCATTAGGAAACCGGTGGCCTGCACCGATTGATAGGACTTATGGAACCAAGGCGTTGACCAGCACAGAGGCAGCAGATGGCAGGAACATACACATCTCCTCTCCAGGAAGAAGGAGTTCCTTCAAGTGAGGTCAATGGCCCTCATCTCCAGCCTGCATAAACCCTGAAACATTGGTAGAGTTGTTCCAGATAGCTGGGCTAATGAGCTTTGTGGTCACTTGATTTAACTTCAAAGATTGGTCTAGAGCATTAACCAACAGGGAAAACCAGGAAGTGGAGGAAAGTGTTTTTCACATCCATTCTAGTGTAGACAATGTGCAAATGAAAAACATTTAATGTGGAAACATTCCCCTTGTAGGATGAATATTTTGTGGACTTAATATGTGGATTTGCCCCACAGGGTGGAATATGGTATTCTGCCTCAGGACATGACTTCGAGATGTGTGAGCTACAGGGGCATTTGTTAGGACCTTGGTTATAAGACAGGAGGTAGAACTAACTTGGGCCTTCTCAGCCTTGGCACTGTTGGCCTCTGGGGTCCGAGAACTAATTTTTGCTGTGGACCACACTGTGCACTGTAGGGTGTGTGGCAGCAACCCCAGCCTGTGTCCATTAATTGCCGGGAGTACCTTCTCTGAGATATGACAACCAAAAATATCTCCAGACACTGCCCAGTGTCCCCTGGGGAACACTACCATGCCCAGTCAACAACCTCTGAACTCAACTTCCAAAGGGGAGGTAGGACAGAGGGTTATGTGGTAGAAACCCGGAAGCAAATAGTGAGAATGTTGGAGTCTTAGGGTTGATAGGAACCAAAGATGAAACTGAGACTGTGCATGTTCTTTTTGTTTTTATTACTTTGTGCATCGGTTTCATTCCTCCAGCCAAGCTTCTCCAGAAAGTAGGTACCGTGGCCACAAGTAGTTTTCAGTTCACATCTCTGAAACTCTGTAATCAGGGAGGAAAAGGATGAAAGAGGATCACCATCAGCTGTAAGAAGGAATGCAGTATTTACACACACAACAACTTGGATGAATCTCGAAGACCTTATGTTGAGTGAAGTAAGCCAGTCACTAAAGGACAAATATTGCATGACCTCACTGATATGACCTAAGGATATTGAGCAGACTCACAGAGATAGAGTCTGAAAGATTACCAGGAGATAGAAAGGTAGTAGAGAATGGTGAACCTAGGCTTTATCTGGGCAGAACCTATAACAGGTTGGAAGGGGTTGGTTTGGCAGTAGATAAGGGTGATGGTGGTGCAGGGATGTGAGTGGGGTTGATGGTGCTGGAGTGTGAAGGTGAGCAGGGTTGGAGGGGGTGTGTTAGGCTATCCATGGAAGTGGGGGAAGGGCTGGAGGAAGGAACAGATGAACTCTGGGGAGGTAGAAGTCTGTGGTTGGAAATAAAATTGTACATTGTGGGTTTTTTTTGGCAAATATGGCAAGGGAGGGTCACTGGTGCAAGGTGTCAGTGGTAGGGGGATGTGTGGGGAATGGTGCACCTGGGGCATGCCTCCATGGAATATGAATGTGTTAATCTTGACATAGAGTGTTATCTCAGTGGGTGGAGACCCACACAATAAACAACAAAATATTAAACTCCTATCCTGGGGAGTCCTGCTGTGTTCTCTGATAGAGGGGTAAGAATCTCTTGAGTACATAGGCAGTGCCTAATAAAAGAAAACAGACCAATATGTCAAGCCCTCAATATTAATGCTTGTAACTGTGAACCTTATTCTTGTAAAATTGAAACTTAGCCTAATAATAACTATTGCCTAAGAGTTAACCTCCTGAAAACCTCCTTGTTATTCAAATGTGGCCTTTCTTTAAGCCAAGCTCAGCAAATAAATGCATTACTTGCCTCTCGGTGTGGGACATGACTCCTGGGGATGAGCCTCCCTGGCACCAAGGGATTAATACCAAGCACCAACCAGTGATACATCTGGAAAAGATTTAATTTGTTTGGCCAGCACCATGCTTTATTTTTTCCTATTAGTGATCAGTATTGAAAAATGGTTCGATTTCATCCAAAATCTGGATTTCCTGCTTCTCTTGAAAAATCAGATGCTCTAGGAAGACTGTGCCAGTATTCCCACATGGCAACAATTGGTTCTCAGTGGTGGCTGTCTCCTTTGGGTGAAATATGCTTATTCCAGCTTGTCTCGATCCCAACATTGTCAAATATGCTATACCAGACCTGATGCCAAGATTTATGTTGCCGCTCTGGTCCAAGTGATTTTTTTCTTTTTAACTCTTGCTTACTTAATTCCATCAGTACCTCATGCAATGCCATTCCTGTCCAGGATCCCTGAGGAGTTATGGGTAAATTACCTTGGTGAAGACTGAATTGTCTTCCAGATGTACTAGATAAGGTTATGATATTTTTTCTACTGTAGATCTAAGTTGTCAGTATCATAGTTGTTCAGAGTGAGAAGCTGCTCCACTTTCACCACGGCAGTGTGGGCCATGGGGCTTGGGTTGTTGGTACAGCACAATGCCGATGTCCCTGAGGAAGTGGGCTCAGGCTTGCAGTTACAATTTCTTGGGCTGCTGAGAAAAAAAAAAATTAAAGTCAGAGATTCCGTCCACCTCTCTGCATGGTAGAAAGAACGTGAAGCCCACTCAGGGGAACTCATTTGGTCGTGCTGAGGCCGTTCCTTTGCACTGAGCCTTGCTCAGCGCTGCTCCCAGCCTGCCTGTGTCCTGAGGCTCTGGGGCTCTCTTAGGAAATATTCACCGAGCCTGTAAGCTTGGGCACCCAACCTTGTCTTGGCAGCAGGGAACATGCCTTGTTGCTGCCAGGTCTCACCAGCTTGGATCCTTTAAAGTCCTCCTTTTTTCCTTTGTTTCTGGAGCAGGTGGCTGGGAAGCCACCATTTGTGTTTACATTTTCCCTTCCCTGGAATCACAGAGATAAACTCATAGCCACTGGTGCCTCAGGCTTTGAGTTCAGGATACGTGGCTTTCTTACTTTTACAAGTGTTTGTTTTCCCTAAAAAAAACTTCCTAAGTAGTTTGCTTTTTTTTTT
>JAQZBX010052861.1:0-19025 GCA_029593785.1 Cabassous unicinctus | reverse complement strand
CCGTCCTCTTTGGGCTGTTCCTGTCCATGTACCTGGTCACCCTCATGGGGAACCTGCTCATCATCCTGGCCATCATCTCAGACTCCCACCTCCACACACCCATGTACTTCTTCCTCTCCAACCTGTCTTTTTCAGATATCTGTTTCACCTCCACCACTGTCCCAAAGATGCTGCTGAACATCCAGGCAGAAAGCAAAATCATAACTTATGAAAGCTGCATTATCCAGATGTACTTTTCAATGCTCTTTGCAGGGTTGGATGACTTCCTCTTAACTGTGATGGCCTATGACCGATTTGTGGCCATCTGTCACCCCCTGCACTACATGGTCATCATGAACCGCCAGCTTTGTGGCCTCCTGCTCCTGGCATGCTGTTTAATTAGTGTTTTATTCTGTCTTTTACATAACTTAATGGTTTTGCAATTGTCTTTTTGTACAGAGTTGGAAATCCCCCACTTTTTCTGTGAAATTAATCAGGTACTCCAACTTGCTTGTTCTGACACCTTCCTCAATGACTTACTGCTGTATTTTGCAACTGGACTTCTGTCTCTTATTCCACTCACTGGGATCCTTTTCTCTTACTCTAAGATTGTATCCTCCATTTTGAGAATTTCAACAGCTAGGGGCAAGTGTAAAGCATTTTCTACTTGTGGGTCTCACCTGTCAGTAGTGACCTTGTTTTATGGTACAGGTCTTGGTGTGTATCTTAGCTCTGCTGCTACCCAAAATTCAAGGGCTAGCGCAATAGCCTCAGTGATGTACATGGTGGTCACTCCCATGATGAATCCCTTTATCTATAGTCTTAGAAACAAGGACATAAAGCAGGCCTTAAAAAAGCTGAGAAACATTCTTTCTATAAAAGGATTATTTGTATCAAATTTATAAAAATCCCCATGATTAACAGAGGTGAAACACTGGAAGATCTAATTTTAGATACTTTTATAATTGTGTAGAAAGATAATCTGTTTTTTGCCTTATTTTCAGAATTCTACTTTAACTTTTATATTTCAAATACACCTGTTTCTTCTATATTTTATTTTACATTATGTGATGTCTCTTATTGTATTCCCTAGAATCAGTTTTAAAGGCAGAAACAGTTGCCTGAATTTTCAGCAGCAAAATATTTAATATAGGTAATTAGGTATTTATAAAATTATCGGAGGTCCTAGAAGGTTGAAGGTGTACTGCTGTTGCTGCCAGATGAAAGCAACTACTTTTTAAATTTTTAAAATCAAATCAATTTTTTGATACATATTAACAAACATACAGTTCATCCAAAGTGTACAATCAATGGTATTTGCTATAATTGCGTAGTTGTGCATATATCACTTCAGTCATTAGAGCATTTTATTTATCTCAATAATCCTAATAAAAAACAAACAAAGAAACAAAATCCCTCACTTCTCAATCTCTGTATGCTTCCCCCACTGTACATAGCTGCTGTTTCTGGTTATTCTAACCAAAGTGTATAATGAATGGCTTTTAGTATAATCACAATGTTTTACATTCTGCATCTCAAAAATTTTAGAACAATTTCATTACTCCAAAAAGTAAGACTCCACACCCCTTACCCCTACATAACCACTGATCTACTTTCATCTTTATAAGTTTATTTATACTTACATTTTATATAAATGGAATTATACAATGCGAAGACTGTGTGCCTGGTCTCCTTCACTTAGCATAAAATTTTGGGTAATTTTGTCTGATAATAATTTGTACTAGTAACCTACATTTGTTCCGCTTCAAAGAAAAAAGGTCTTATATATGCAATTCTACTCATATTCCTATTTCACATAATATATTTATATTTCACATAATATATTTAGTTCATAATAGGGCAATAATCCAGTATTTGTCCTTTGTTTTAGGCTTTGCTTCACTCAACATAATGTCCTCCAGGTTCATCCATGTTTTCATATGCTTCACAACTTCATTTCTTCTTAGTGCTGCATAATATTCCATTGTGTGAACACACCACAATTTTTCTATCCACTCATCAGTTGGTGGACACCTGGGTTATTTCCAACTTTTGGTTATCGTGAATAACGCTGCTATGAACATCAATGTGCAGATGTATGTTGGTTTCATGGCTCTCAGTTCTTCTACGTATATACCTAGCAATGATATCACTGGGTACCATGGCAACTCTATATTCAACTTCTTTAGGAACTGCTGAACCATCCTCCATAGTTTCTGTACCATTCTACATTCCTACCAACAGTGAATAAGTGTTCTTATCTCTCCACATCGTCTCCGACATCTACAGAAACTACCACCTACCACAATATCTTGAAGATATTTTCCCATATTTTACCCTAGGAGTTGTTTTTTTGTTTTTTTATACTTAAGTCCTTGATCCATTTTGAGGTAATTTTTGTGTACGGTGTGGGATAGGGGTCCTCTTTCTTTCTTTTGGATTATGACTATCCATTTCTTTACATACCATCTTTTCAATAGACTCTTCTGGCTCAGCTGGGTGGGCTTAAGGGCCTTGCTAAAAATCACTTGACTGACTGTAAATGTGAGGGTCAGTTTCTGAGTTCTCGATTCACTTCCATTGGTCAATCAGTTCTTATGCCAGTACCATGCTGTTTTTACCACTGCAGTTAAATAATATGTTTTAAAGTCAGGAAGGGAGAGTCCTCCAAATTCCCTCTTCTTTTTAAAGACATTTTGGGCTATTTGGGACCCCTTACCTTTCCAAATAACCTTGATTATTGGCTTTTTGATTTCTGCAAAAAGGCTTTTGTGATTTTCATTTGGATTAATTGAATCTGTAAATCAGTTTGGATAGAATTGACATCTTAATGATATTTAGTCTTCCAATCCATGAACACGGAATGTCCTTCCATGTATTTAAGTCACTTTCACTTTCTTTTGGCAATATTTTGTAGTTTTCTGAATATAGATCTTTTATGTCCTTGATTAAGTTTATTCTTAAATATTTGATTGTTTAAGTCTCTATAATAAATGGAAAACTTTTTCTGATCTCTCCTCAGATTGCACACCAGTAGTGTATATAAATGCTCTTGATTTTTGCATATTAACCTTGTATCTGGCCACTTTGCTGAACTCATCTATTAATTGTAGTAGCTTTGTTGTGGATTTTTCAGGATTTTCTAGATATAGGTTCATGTCATCAGTGAATAAAGTTTAACTTCTTCCTTTCATATTTGGGTACCCTTTATTTCTTTGTCAAGTCTAGTTTATCTCCCTAGAACTTCATGACAATAATGAATAATAATTGTGTCAGTCAGCTTACTTGTCTTGTTCCTGATCTCAGTGAGAAATCTAAGTCTATAATAGAATACTGGTATAGTAGAATACCAGTAAGTCCACTCTAGTCCATAGCTCTTTCCCCAATTCTGAGAATTCTGGGATGGTGATAGCCACTCCACTTCTAATTGAGAGGGGGCTTCAATCTCATACAGCTGATGGATGGGACTCTCTTGCTTGCAGTTGTAGGCTCTCTTGTTTCCTTGGTGTGGTGGTTGTCCATCCCCATCTCCTTTTTAGTTGTCCTGGGTGAGTCCAATGAACTGGAGAGTAGGTGGTGCATCTCTATTGAGGCTCAGGGTCCAGCTGGTCCATAGACAGCCCAATGATTCAGGTCTCTTGGATGTACACCTACCAACTCCAGCACCAAATATAGGTTCAAATAGAAGGAATAGATGAGCCATGTTCAATGAATGAGCCAAGTACAATGAGCCAAGTACAATGAATCTAATTATGGATAGAATTCACCTGCTGGTAAAAGAGAATCTAGCAAAATAGTGATATTAAGAAATTTTGGTTTATTCATCCACACTTCAAATGTCTAAGGTTAGTCAGTCCATGGAAGTCATGGCAATTCAGAAAGCATTTTTAGGGACTGGATCCCCTTTTATTTTTGAATAGCTTTTGCACTTAGAGACATGAAAGCCATATCATCATCATGAATAATGGACTTCAAAGATTTAATACAAGGAATGCATAATATGAGATATTTTAAAAATCCTATTTCCTACTGTAACACATATGAGAAAAAGTGGCATATCACCAGATCAACAGTTTTTAAAAAACGATATAATCCATGAAACCAGAATCCAAACCAGAAACAGAACATGCCTGTTCCCAAGGACCTTGTTTGAGCCTAAGATGATTTATACACTCAATGTAATATTATTCAGCAGCAAAAGGATGGAACTTTTGATGCATGCTACAACATAGATGAACATTGAATACATCACCTTGAGAGGAATAAATCAGACAGAAAATGAAACATATGCTATGGTCTTGCTTATACAAAATAGGAAGAACAAAGAAATTTCATCGAGGTGGATATTAGTTTCTGAGCTGCATTGTGAAACAAAGTCATTAAAATACTTACTATGTACCAAGTTTCTGTTTGAGGTAATGAAACAGTTCAGGTAAATTTTTTTGTTGCCACATGTTGTGAATGTAAGCATTTCCATTGAATTATACATTTGAATATGGTTAAATGCAAATTTTGAATTGTACTTATTTTAGTAGAGTGTGAAGTTTGAAAATATATATAGCTTTTGGTTTCTTGTTTAGTCTTAAATTATTAGAAAAATTAACAGAGCTTTTTAACAAAGTAAATTGAGTACCATTCAAGGATATGTGGGCAAAAAATGAAAAGAGTCTTTATGTGACTATTCTCATGCCCTGGTGTGCAAAAGGTCTAATATATTTCTTTAATGAGCAAACACTTCATAAACGAGGATAAAAATAACAGGTAGTAATTTTAGTTGTAAACATGGCACTCCTAATGGTTTTGGCAAAGCCTCATCAAGCAAAACAGTATACTATCCATGGTTTTATATCTAATGAATATAGTTTTCCTTTTTATTGAAGAGGAGAATAGGAAATTTCTGGAGGTAATGACAAAGACTGTGTCCCTACCCCATGTCAGAGCTTTGCAGATCTAAGTGACGTGGTCCAGGTGGGCTCCTCAGTCTTAGACTTTGGAAAAACATTAAGTTAATGGATGGGGTAAGGAGCTAGGAGGTTGCATCTGTGGAAGACAGGGGAGTTCATGGAGGAGAAATCATAAAAGTAGGATTCTCAAGACTCAAAATCGGGCTATTGGGAATATAGCATCCATCGCAAAAATTTCCTTTCAGTCCAGACCAGTGTCCCACAGGGACATGATGGCTGATGGGTAGAAGAAACAAGGAAAAGTGCTAATGAGCTGCTAAAAGGAAGCTGAAAATATTTCTTTTGCTGTGGTCCTGCATCCTGTGCAACCCTGGGCTGAGAGAGATTTGAATGTTGGAGTAGATTTATCATGTAACACCTGGTCACACACCCAAGGAATGTTCAGTGGACACACATTTTATCACAATTTTAAGAAATAAATTATGAATCTCCATCAACACTATCCCTGAAGGACCATGTGTTCTCTTTTTTCTGTGTATAAGATATTAGTGTGGGATGTGACAGCTGTGCCTGGAATCTCGGTGGAGCTGCAACTCCTATTCTACAGCTCAATGGACTCACCTCAAGTCACCTGGTGATGAGACGATGATGATGGACAATGGACATCCCAGAGAATGGAGAGAGCCTGCAGCTGAAGGCAGGAGAGTCCCATCCACCGCATCCATGGGACATAAGCCCATTCTCACTGGGAGATGGAGTGGACATCACCATCCCAGTCCCCTCAGGATTGGGGGAGGAACTATGGACTAGAGTGGGCTTAATGGTATTCTGTTGTAGACATATGGGGATTCAAGCAATGGAAGAAATTGTGGCAGTGAGGTGAAGCCAGTGGCCACTAGATGCTTTTGGGGTAGGGAGGGGAATGGCAGTTGTAATGCAGGGGCTTTTTTGGGACTTGGGAGTTGTCCTGAGTGACGTTGTGGTGACAGATATAAGGCCATTTTAGAGCAGCATATACCATGCAGGCCTGAGTGGGAGAAAGTGTGGCTTATGATGTGAACTGTGGTCTATGCTTTGCAGCAAAGCCCCAGGATGTGTATCTCCATTGCAGATGATCTGCCACACTAATGAAAGAGGTTTATGTGAGATGTTAAGGGAGGTGTGGGAGGTGGAGATAATGGGAATCCCTGTAATTTTTGTATAACATCTTTGTAATCTAAGCATCTTTTAAAATATATATGAAAAATAAAATAAAAAATAAAAAAAGATATTAGTGTGCAAATTGCTGTCGCTGAACTTTGATCCTTAAACACAATGGGATGATTGGATTCCAGTTTGGCAGAAGCAAGTGGCAGCACTTAATCTCCAAAGACAAGGTGGATGTGGCTACCGTAACAGATAGCAGAATCATAGCTGTTTTCAGAATAGTCTGATCCACAGATTCACAGAGGCCTGTGTTACCTTGAGTACAGATATTTCCAATAGAAGGGTCCACCCAATCTCGTGTTACAAAGGAGAAAAACATCTCTCAGTGAGAAGGTGATTAATTGCAAGTGTATGAGCAAGGACCTGGGGGAATCTTCTCAAAACCAGTTCAAAGTGAAAATGGGAGCTAGGGTTTTTATAGGCAAAGAAAAAGGAGGAGGGTGGGATCAAGCAAGGGCTGAGTGATGCATTATTGCCATATCAGTGAGGACACTGGATTTTTTAAAAGGCTCTCATGGAGAAAATGTGGACAAATTTCTTACTCCCTTGTTATTTCAAGTATGCCAACCTCCTGCTTGCTATCCCAGTTCACAGACGGATGACAGTTACAGATTTATGGGGCTATAAGGTGATTCTGGAGCCATTCTGTGGTTTTGTTTTGAGATGTTATCTTATTCCTGATATTCTTGGAAGTAGAACTGGGAAGGTCAGGTTATTGTCCTTCTAGGAATTAAGGACAAAAAGTAAGTTACTATTTAATTTAATAGGAAACCATTTCAACCTGATTGGGGGAAGGCATTGGAGTTTTTCAGAGCTGCTTAAGAAAAGAACATTTTAATAAGCACATTTTCCATCTATCACATGTGGTATTGGCTGGCTGCTCTTGGGGTAACCAGAGTGAAATGGTTGGGCAGTCTACTAGATTCCTACTTATATTTATAAGCAGAAGCCTTCAGGTCAAGTGAGCAAAAACCTAACTTAATCACAAAAACAAACTAATGACCTTTCAATCACTTCCCAGATTTGGGATAGCTTTCAGGTCCAGAACCTCTTGAATGAGGCTAAGAGCAGGGCATGTGGGCAAATACCCTCTTAGGCTGCCAAATATTTATATTGTTAATCTTCCTTCCAACAATCCCTAAGTAGACCAAGGTCCTTTAACTTGGGTGATTCTGCATTGAGGAAAAGGAAATGATCAGATATTTCAGGGATTACCAGATGCTTGCTCTGATCTGACAAAAATTCCAAGAGACCCAAAACATCACTGTTTTCCGCCAGTAAATGTAGGGGTTTATAGAGAAGTAACTGATGAATGGAGTTTTAGCTCAGGTCTGTCCCTATACATCCCAATCTTTGGTTATTTTTTCAATTCTCTAATATATACTTGAAATAAACATATTTAGGAATGGACAGAAATCCCACATGGGTTCACTGACCTGTGGAATTTGGGCCAAGCAGAAGCCACTGGAACTGCCTCTAACCAACAAAACAGTGAAACAAAAATAATAGCAGATTTCTAGTGGGATTGCAAAGATTAGCATCACCCACCATCAAGGATTTGAAGGATTCAGAGGTGGTGGGAGATTCTTATCTCATCTCCTTCATGTCTCCTATTGGGCTGTGCAGAAAACAGGTGCATCATGTAGGATGACAATGGTTTATCATGAATGTAACCAGATGCTTCCTCCCATTGCAGCTACTGCTCCAGAAGTGGTCTCATTGCTTTAGCAAATCAACACATCCACTGGTAAGTAGAGTGGAAGTTTGAATTTTGTACCCCAGGAAATAGGTTCTTAATCTTAATGCATTCCTGTGAGTGTGAACTCATTGGGAATAGGACCTTTGAAGATGCTATTTTTAGTTAAGGTGTAGCTAGCTGAATCAGGATGGGTCTTAATCCTATTCCTGAAGTCCTTATAGAGAAAGCCACATGGAGAAAGCCACAGGAAAAGGCTGGAAAGAAAAGGAACCCAGAAGAGAAAGGAGATGACATCATCATGTGTACTGACATTTGAGAGACAAGCTGAGGACCCAAGGAACGCCATTAGCCAGCTCCAGAACTGTCTTCAAGGACAAAGTGTCTCCTTGCTGACACCTTGATGTTGGACTTCTCCTAGTCTAAAAAGTGTGTGCCAATAAATTCCTATTGTTAAAGTCAACCCATTGTATGGTTTTAAGAGTTGGGAAGGTAGCATCCATGATATGCAGCTATTGATGTGGCAAAATCTTTTTTGTTTTTGTTGTTACTTTTAGTAAGGATCACCAGATACTTTTGGTTTCAGCTGGCAAGGCCAGAATGAAATCTACCTTCCCTTTCCTACTTCAAGTGTATATAAACATTCCAGGCTTATTTGATAATCACCTCTAGTTAACTTGATCTCCATTTCCTTCCAAAGGACATCACACTGGTCCATTCTATTGATAACATTATGCTGATGAGACCCAGGGAGCAAGAAGTAGCAACTACTCTAGACTTATTGGTAAAGCATTTGCATGTAACAAGGTGGTAGGAAAAATCAACAAAAACTCAAGGACCTTCCACCTCAGTGAAATCTAGGTGACCAGAAGTGCAGGTCATTTCTAGATATCCTGTCAAAGATGGGATTTTTCCTCTTTGGATTTTGGAAAAATCATTTGTGTGTGATATTCTAGCCCATTTATCAAATGACCTGAAAAGCTGCTAATTTTGACAGGTGACTTGGAGAAGAGGGGACTCTTCATCTATTAAGACTGCTGAGAAATCTGTGTTGTCACTTGGGCCATATAATCCAGCAGATACAATGGTGCTGGAAGTTTCTGTGACAAATAGAGGGGCTGTTTGGAGCTTTTGGCATAACACTGAGGGAGATTCACAATATAGGCCCTTAGGAATTTGGAGAAAAACCCACCCTGCCATCCTCTGTAGATATGGTCTATCCTTGTGGGAAACATCTACTATTGTGTCTTAGTAGAGACCAAATCCTTGCTTAACCATGGATCACTAGGTTGACATGAGAAGTGAGCTGCCTATCATGAGCTGGTTTATTTTCTGTCCACCAAGTCATAAAATTGGTGTGCACAGCATCACTGTATCATCAAATGGACTTGGCATATAAGAGATGTGACTCATGCTGCCACGAATGCAAAGGCAAGCTGCAGGAGGAAGTTACCCAAGTGCCCATGGCTCCCACTCCTGCCTCATTGCCTTCAGCTTCCCAGGCAGCAACAATGGCCTCAGGTGGAGACCACGGAGACATGGTCTCAGGTGGAGACAGCCATGGACTGCACAATATGGAAGACGTGTATGGTGGGTGAATAAAACTGTTTTAAAAATATGCCAATGCCACCCAAAGTAATCTATGCATTCAATGTAATACCTATCAAAGTCCCAGGAGCCTAAGGGAAGAAATAGAAAATCCAACCATCATTCATAAGGAACTGAAATTCTCCAGGACTGCAGTATCCCCTCAGGGTGTTATATTTATTTACATCCTTTTCTCTTTGCTGGTTTAGACTGTTAACTGTTTGAAAGGGAACACAGTACTTTATTCTCCTTTCCATACTCAGAAAGTAGTTTAGTGTATATCATATATTACTGCTGAATAAATATTTGTTGGATGACAGACAAAAGTCAGGTTTGTATGAGTTGAAGAGATATTGCTAACTATGGGGGAGAAAGGAGAAGCAGTGAGACAAGAGGAACTCCTCTTGAGAGAGGGTGGCTCAATTCATGAGAGCCAACTCCAAAGAAGACAGAATGGAGACATAGCATATTTTAGTGTCTCCAGATTCTTTCTCCAGTATCTGCAACAGGGAAATCATTATGGGAAACCTGGCAATACTAGAGTCCCCAGCTAAAGAGAGGTGAACTCCTCCTGGGATGTAACTGTCTAGAGGGATAAGAGATGGACAGGGAGATTCAAAGCTGTCTCAAGTTTTCTTTTGCTGTGGGAAGAGAATTTCATGGGAGGGAATTCTTTACTGGTAGTAACTGCAGGGGCACAGAGAAAGTGTCAGATGTCGGAAAATCCACAGATATAAATTTGATTTATTTTCTAAATTTCTGTTTCAGGGTGGGTGGGATTTGGTTTCCATTGCAGCTAAATTTCTCCCAGTTCCACTACATGGAAATTTTAAAATTTCATCATCGTATATTTCAGCAAATAGAGGTTCTATTTATTTGCTATTGAAATATATTTATGCCATTTTATATATTGCAATATCTATTTTTAGTTCTCTAAAACTGATTAAAAACATTGTTTCCTATTATCTGAATAATTTCAAAGTCTGAAACAAAGGCTTTTTCCATTGTCTGCTTTTGTTCTAGCTCTTAGCTATGGTAATTTGTTTTCTTATTGTCTCTGTTGATTTTTAAAATTGTGTTCTGCTTAATTTGTTGGACCCATAATTCTGTGAATTCTTGGAGGTCTTTGTGGAAAGAGAGGATTTACATTTGACTTTATTTTGCTCTTAGATAGCCATAAAAATTTAACATTAATTTTTCCACTTACAGCTTTTAAGGTCAGAGAGGTGTGGTGATTTCAAACTGCACACTGGCTTGTCATTCAGAGGGCTTTCTACCATGGAGCACCAGTGTCAGGGCAAGAGTTTATCTTCATGCTCATATTTGATCCATGTTTTTATACATTGTTAACCTTCAAAATGCTGCTGTAATTCCAAGGATCCCACTTTCAAGCGGGAATCTCTAACCAGAGTTTCCCCTTAGGAGAATTTTGGACTTCATTTCCATATGAAACCTATTCACTAATAGCGAATCTCAAGTTCTTCAGTGATGACCATCTGCCAAAACTGCAGCTGTCATTTGAACTCTGCTACCCATCACGGTCCATTTTATTTTTTATTTTGTGGCTAAATTAATTCCCTTTGTTAGACTAGTTTAGGGATGAGTTTTAAAGATTCAGAGAAATTTATAGGTGTGAATCATCATATTTTAAAAAAATCACAAATTAATAGCCTATCTACACACTTGTGGGTAATAGAAACAGGAGGGCAAAATGAATTTAAACCTAGTAGAAGGAAGGAAATAATAAGTATTTAAGTGGAGAGAAATGGAATAGAGTTTAAAAACACAACTGAGGAAGTCTTTGAAAGTTATGGAAAGATTTTTATAAATTATGATTAAAACAAATTAAACAATTATAATATATTCTAGAACCTGACAGTCAGTATGCTTTTAAAGTACTCACCATTTCAGACTCTTATTAAAGAAAAAGAGATTTTATCTTCCTGTGGGTGAGGGAAGGAAAAAGAACATTTCTTTCATAAACTATGATGATTTCTATTTTATCTCGCTTGGGTGAAATCTTCCTAGGTTTATATGGATACAAGGAAAATAAATTAGCATTATATGTGTTAAATGTTGAAGATGAAAATTTAAAGTGTTTGTCTAATGAGAAAATTGGAAACCTCTTTTTTTTAAGAAATGTTTTTTGCTTAAATTGAAATGAATAATTATTTTTCTTCACAGAACAGAATGAGCAATGTAAGCAATGTAATGTTTTACATAGGTAAATAGGTAAATTTACCTACTTACCTTTCTTTAAATAGGTAAAGAAATAAGTAAAAGCTTTGTGGGAGTGAGTTCACAGTCAATGATGACTAAAATTTGATGTTTGTTTAAGAGTATGTGTTTTTTCCTAAGATAAGGAGGCTGGCTTTTATAAAATTTGGGTGGAAATATGTCAGACAATGCTTGAATGAATATAGAAAATCATAGAAGGTATTGTCGAAAGCGTTAATTAAGGGAATTTGTTTTGTAAAGGTGATTTTGTCTTGAGATGAAGTAACTATATTCTACGTGGTTATGGATTGTTACTAGAAGTGTGTAAAAGCATTTTCTAAACTGAAAGATTATAATGTATGTGACTGATTCTGGGAAATCATTATTAAGTAGAAATCTAGGAGTTAATATTAATAACAAAAAGTAACTTATGGTTAATTATAAGAAGTTTGTGAAAGCATTTCTAAACTGAAGTTCTTACATGGCTAATTCCTGGAAGCCAGTATTAAATAGAAACTGAATTGATGTTGATAATAGATTATCTCCTGTGATAAATCTCATGCCTGACTAAAAAAACAAAAACAAAAACAAACAACGGACAGAGCTAATGAAATTATTAGAAAATTTCAATTAAATAGCCAAGGTTTATTTAGATTAAAAAAGAAAAAAAGAGAGGATACAAATTACTAAAATCCAGTATGAAATTGGGGACTTTGCTAGATATTGCTGATATTAAAGGGATTATGAATGAATACTATGAACTATTGTCTACCAATAAGCTAGATAATGCTGAAAAAGGGGGCCAATTCTTAGAAACACTCAATTTACCTAAATTAATGGAAAAAAATAAATCTCAACAAAACTATAACAGGTAAAGAGATTCAAGTAGTCATCAAAAATATCCCAAAACATACAATTCTAGGATCAGAGAGTTTCCATAATGAAATTTATAAAATATTCAAAGAAGAAATAATTATAATGCTTCTCAAAATCTTCTAACTTGATGTCAGTGTATCTCTTCCAAACTCATTCTATGAAGTTAAAATTATTGATATCAAAGCTACATAAAGACATAAGGAAAGAAAACCAAAGGCCAATTTCCATTAAAAATAGAGATCCAAAATCACTCAACAAAAACTAGCATATTACATCCAATAGTGTATTAAAAGAAGTGTCCATGACCTAGTGAGATTATCTCAGTACACAAGCGACTTCAACTTAAGAAAATCAACGTAATCCACCACATTAACACAATGAAGAGGAAAATCACATGGAAACCTCAATTCATGCAGAAAATATGAATAATAAATTCCAACACCATTTCACAATAAAAACACCAAAAAATAAGACTAGAAAGTAACTTCCTCAACATGATAAACAGCATCACTGTGAAAACACAGGTGATCTTACCCTCAGTGTGGAAAGAGTGAAAGCTGTTCCCCTGAGGTCTGGAACAAGACAAGGAAGCCTGTTTCACTATTGCTATTCAAGGTTGCACTGGAATTTAGGAAATTAGGCTTTAAAACTAAATAAAATGCATCCAGATTAGAAAGGGAGAAGTAAAACTATCTGTTTTCAGTGATGTCATGAACCTTTGTAGAGAACATGCCAAAGCTTACACAAGAAACCTCCAGAACTCATAAATGAATGCAGCCAAAATGCAAGGTATAAAGTTTTGTTGTTTTTTTTTGTAAATATACAAGGTGCTGGGGGTTGAACCAGTATCTCATGTGTGGGAAGCAGGCGCTCAACCACCGAGCCACATCGGCGTCCCTGAGTTGTTTTTTTGTTTGTTTCTTTTGCTTGTTATTTGTTTTTTTTTCTTTCTATTTTTATTTTTATTTAATCAGTTATTCCTTTGACATACAGTACACACAGCACAAAATTTTCACTTTAACCACTTTCATGTGTACAATCTAGGGATACTAACGATATTTGTAATTTTTTGCTATGTTCACCATGACACATTAATAAAAACTTTTCATCACCTCAGACAAAACTTCTGTACCAATTGAGTATAAGCTTAGCATTTTTCAGTAAATTTACTCTTAACTATTTATTATTTGATTCCTTGATTTTTTTGTTTGTTTGTTTTTGGCAATTTTTACATACTTTATTTTCTTATATCCATTTAAAAATCATTTTTTAAAATATGTATTTTAAAAGATGCTTAGATTACATAAATGTTACACAAAAATTACAGGGATTCCCATGTTCCCCTCCTCCCACACCTTCCATAACATCCCACATAAACATCTTTCATTAGTGTGGCTCATCACCTGCAATGGATATACACATCCTGGTGCTTTGCCACTAAACATGGACCAGAGTTCACATTGTAGACCCCACTCTCTCCCACAGAGTTCTGCATGGTATATGCTGATGTAAAATGGCCTATAACTATCATTGTAATGTCACTCAGGACAATTCCCAAGTCCTGAAAAAGCACCTGTATAACAACTGCTTTTCCCTTCCCTGCCCCAAAAGCATCCAGTGGCCACTGGCTCCACCTCACTGTTTTAATTTCTTCCATTGCTTGAATCACAATATGTCTACAGCAGAAAACCATTAAGTCTACTCTAGTCCATAGCTCTTCCCCCATCCTAAGGAGTTTGGAACGGTGATGTCCACTCCACCTCCAAGTGAGAGGGGGCTTATATATCTCATGCATATGGTGGATAGGATTATCCTGCCTGCGGCTGCAGGCTCTCTCCATTCCCTGGGATGGCCGTTGTCCATCATCATCTCCCCACCAGGTGACTTGGGTGAGTCCATTGAGCTGCAGATTAGGAGTTGCAGCTCTACTGAGATTCCAGGCACAGCTGGCACACCGGCAGGCCAGAGGCTCCATCTATGGAAGTACACTTACAAACTCCAGCATCACATATAGGTTTGAATAGAAAGGACTGATGGACCATGTGCCGGGAGGACTTATTTGAGTCCAAATCTGTCACTCTCAGGAGCACAGATTCCAAAGTAGAGCCCACTGATAAGGCATCAATCTCCAGAGCTATTCCCCATTTTATAGGACCTGGGTGTCTCCAGAACCCTCAGGAGCCCCTCTGTGTGGGGTGATATCCACTTTGGTGTTGTATGAGATCCTACTGAGGTGTGTGTAAGCATTACCTCTGGGATGACCTCCCGACTCTCTTTGAAGTCTCTTAGCCACATGAACTCATTTGTCTTTACCTTTCCCCCCTTTTATTCAAGGTCTTTTTCCAGTCATGTTGCCAGTTGGCACTTGGTATTGATCCATCATTGCCAGGGAGGCTCATCCCCAGGAGTCATGTCCCACATTGGGGGAAATGTAATGCATTCATATGCTGAGTTTGGCTTAGAGAGAGGCCATATTTGAGCAACAAGGAGGCTCTCAGGTGGCAACCCGTAGGCACCCCATAACAGTAGGCTACATTTCAATTACAAGAGCAAAGACTTGTAAGACTAGTCATCAATAACAAGAACCCATCAGTGGACCATCCTCCCTTGCCAGACACTGCCCCTGCCCTCGGGGGACTTTTGCTGCTCCCTTGGAGAATGTGGCAGAGCTCTCCAGGCTGGGAATTCAGTATTCCCTCATTTATTGAATGATTGTCTACCCACCGTGACCATGCACAACCCCTTGATCACTGGAACAATTTTATATATCTTTCATGTATATTCAGGTGAGCTACCTCCCATGAAACCCCCATCCTAGACACCCCCCAACAATGATCCTCTGCTGCTCCTGTTGTAACCCTTCTGTGATCTAAATCTTCCTTGAAGATGAAGCCCATATAATAGCCAAATAAGATTGATAAGAAAATGAAATAATAATGATAAGTTTAAATGTAAGAGATAAAATACATGGAAAGTCAGAAAAAAAACTAAAAATAAAATGAAATTAAAAGATTGGGACATTCAAAAAAATGGGAAAAAACAAAATAATTTAAAAATTTTTAAAAATAAAAAATTTATTATTATTATTATTTTCCCTTTTATCACTGCATTATCGGTTGTCCAGTCTGTACCATGGCAACTTCCCCCTCTCACTCCCCAGTGTCTCCCAAATTTTCATTTAATTTTCCAATAGTTTTAGGTCACAGGAAAGTCACACATAGAATACTAGAGACTCTCATATATCCAACCTCCTTCCCCTTTCCTCACCCCATATTAAAACCTTTTGTATGTGGATGGTAGCATTGTTATAACTGTTATACAGATAGTGAAACATAGCTACTAAACATTGTCAATGGTTTATAATATAGTTTACAATTTAGACGGTTCAGTTTAATAATTTTTGATGATATTTACCATGTCTTGTGTCCGTTATTGAAATGTAATGAAAACTATTTCCCATGACAACTAAATACCCCCTGTTTGATCTTTTCTGTTCCTTCCTCCAAATCCCCCTGGGGCACATGACACTCCCCTGTCTTCACTCATTGGATGACAAGGTTCAGAGTTACATGCAACAAGAGGTCTTGAGAACATGCTGATTGTTCTCCTCTTAGGATCCACCCCTGCTCCTTAGAGACAGGGACCTGTCTGTTTCTGGGTTAATCAGTCCTCCCAAAGATGGGGGTCCATCTCCTTGCCACTCACAGTACAGGTCTCCAAACCTAACACAATACACTATGATAGAATGAACACCCACACACTCCCCAGAAGCCTACTCCAGATGCACCCCATCCTGGATGCCCCCACAACCTACACCCTAAACCAGTGACACTACCTTGTCATATTGCCATAGGAGCATTCCCAGTCTTGCACTTTCAACATCATACCCACAAATCCCATGTTCACCTAGTCCCCCACCCATCTCTCCCCCCCCAGTATCCTGGGTATTCTAACCTGCCCTTACTAATCTACCCACCTGTCAGACCTGCACCACCAAACCCAATAATATCATTACCCACCTGTCCTATCCTTCAATATGCAACTATACACTATCAATTTACCATAGATTATGTCCATATGGGTGATGGCTCACAACCTTTTCTTCTCTTTCTCTCCCTTGTTAACCTATCTTCCAGACAAGGGTCCTCAGAGACTGCTCACGTTCCTCAGTTCAAATCAGTGAGGTCATATACTGTTCATCCTTCAATACCTGGCTTGATTCACTCAACATAAGGTCTTCAAGATTCATCCATGTTATTCCGTGTGTTAGCACTTTATTCCTTCTTACAGCTGAGTAATATTCCATTGTATGTATGTACCACATTTTGCTTATCCATTCATCTGTTGATGGGCACCAGGGCTGATTCCAACTTTTGGCAATAGTAAACAATGCCACTATGAACATTGATGTGCATATATCTGTTCATGCCTTTGCTTTCAATTCTTCTCTACATATACACAACAGTGGAAATGCTGGATCATAGGGAAGGTCAATTGTTAGTTTTCTGAGGAACTGCCAAACTGTCCTCCACAGTGGCTGGACCATTCCACAATCCTACCAGCAGTGGATGAGGGTTCATTTTCCTCCACATCCTCTCCAACACTTAGGGTCTGCCGTTTTTTAATAGCTGCCATTCTGATGGGTGTAAGATAGTATCTCATTGTAGTTTTGATGTGCATTTCCCTAAAAGCTAGCGATGTCAAGCATTTTTTTCATGTGCTTTTTAGTCATTTGTATTTCTTCCTTGGAAAAGTGTCTTTTCAGGTCACTTGCCCATTTTTTAAATGGGTTGTTTGTCTTTTTGTTTTCAAGGTGTAAGATTTCTTTATATATGCAGGATATTAGGCTCCTATCAGATACATGGTTGCCAAATATTTTCTCCCATTGGGTAGAGTGCATTTTTATTTTCTTAATAATGTCCTTTGAGGTGCAGAAGTTTTTAATATTAAGGAGATCCAATTTATCTCATTTTTCTCTTGCTGCTCATACTTTGGGTGTGAAGTTCATGAAACCATTTCCTATTACAAGGTCCTATAGATGCTTACCTACATTATCTTCCAAAGTCTTTATGGTTTTGGCTCTTATATTTAGATCTTTGACCCATCTTGAGTTCATTTTTATATAAGGGGTGAGATGATGTTCCTCTCTCATTCTTTTGGATATGGATATCCAGTTCTCCAAGCACCACTTCTTAAAGAGGCCATTCTCTCCAAACTGAGTGGGCTTGGTGGCCTTGTCAAATATCAGATGACTTTATGTGCGAGGATCTATATCACAGCTCTCAATTCGGTTCCATTGCTCTATATGTCTATCCTTATGCCAATACCATGCAGTGTTGAGCACTGTAGCTTTGTAGTATGTTTTAAAGTCAGGTAATGTGATACCTCCACTTCATTTTTCTTTTTCAATATGTCTTTGGAAATTTGGGGCCTCTTACCTTTCCAAATATATTTTGTAGTTGGTTTTTCCAGTTCCTTAATTAATACAGTGTTGATTTTTATTGGGATTGCATTAAATCTGCAGATTAGTTTGGGTAGGATAGACATCTTGATGATGTTTAGTCTTCCTATCCATAAACAGGGAATATTCTTCCATTTATTGAAGTCTTTTTTTATTTCTTTTAACAGTGTTGTGTAGTTTTCTGTATATAAGTCCTTTACATCTTTACTTAAATTTATTCCTAGGTTTTTGATTCTTTTAGTTACTATTGTTAATGGTATTTTTTTCTTGATTTCCTCCTCCGATTGCTGGTTATTGGTGTACAGAAATGCTATTGATGTTTGAGCATTGCTTTTATAGCCTGCAAAATTACAGAACTTCTTTGTAAGTACTAGAAGTTTTGTTGTAGATTTCTCAGGGCTTTCTATGTATAGGATCATGTCGTCTGCAAATATTGAAATTTTTACTTCTTCTTTTCCAATTTGGATGCCTTTTATATCTTTTTTTTGCCTCAGTGCTCGAGCAAGTACTTCTAAGACAATGTTAAATTGGAGTGGTGATAGTGGGCATCCTTGTCATGTTCCCGATCTCAGAAGGAAGGCTTTTAGGAATTCACCATTGAAGATGATGTTAGCTTTGAGTTTTTCATATATACCCTTTATCATATTCAGAAAGTTTCCTTCTATTCCTGTCTTTTGCAGTGTTTTTATCAGGAAAGGGTGCTGTATTTTGTCGAACGTTTTCTGCAACTATGGAGATGATCATGTGATTTTTTAAATTTCAATCTCTTTATATGTATTACATTGATTGATTTTCTTATATTGAACCATCCTTGCATACCCAGGATGAAACCCACTTGTTCATGGTGTATAATCCTTTTGATATGTTGTTGAATGCGATTAGCAAGTTTTTTTTTGAGGATTTTACCATCTAGGTTAATTAGAGAAATTGGTCTGTAATTTTCCTTTCTTGTGTTATATTTGTTTGGTTTGGGTATAAGGGTAATGTTGGCATCGTAGAATGACTTAGGCAATATTCCTTCTACTTCTGTTTTTTTGGAAGATCTTAAGCAGAATTGGTGCTATCTCTTTCTGGAATGTTTGGTAGAATTCAGCTGTGA
>JAQZBX010052860.1:0-19029 GCA_029593785.1 Cabassous unicinctus | reverse complement strand
TCAATTTTGTTGATATTCTCAAAGAACCTGCTTTTGGTTTTCTTTATTGTTTCTAGTGCTTTCTTATTCTCTATTTCATTTAGTTTTGCTTGAATCTTTGTTATTTCCTTCTTTCTACTTCCCTTTGGTTTAGTTTGTTGTTGTTTTTCCAATTCCTCCAAGTGTGCAGTTAGGTCTTCAATTTTAGCTCTTTCTTCTTTTTTAATATATGAATTTATGGCTATGAACTTCCCTCTCAGGACTGCTTTTGTTGCATCCCATAGGTTTGATATGTTGTGTTGTCATTTTCATTAGCGTCAAGGTAGTTGCTGATTTCTTTTGAGATTTCCTCCTTGACCCACTGTTTGTCTAAGAGTGTGTTGTTTAACTTCCATATCTTTGCGCCTAACCTGTTTCTCTGTCCTTTAGTTTTTTCCAATTTCATTCCGTTGTGGTCAGAGAAATTACTTTGTATAATCTCAATCTTTCTGAATTCATTGAGAGTTGTGGCCTAGCATGTGGTCTATCTTGGAGTATGTTCCATGTGCACTTGAGAAGAATGTAAATCCTGCTGTATTTGGGTGTAGTGTTCTGTGTATGTCTATTAAGTCCAGGTCCTCTAATGTATTGTTGAGAGCCTTTGTTTCTTTAGTTATTCTCTGTCTAGATGTTCTGTCTAATGATGATAATGGTGTGTTAAAGTCCCCTGCTATAATTGTAGAGGGATTTATTTCTCCACTTAGTTTTTCTAGGGTTTGCTTCATGTATTTTGAGGCACCCTGATTAGGTGCATAAATGTTTATGATTGTTCTCTCTTCTTGAGAGATTACCCCTTTTACTAATATATAGTGTCCATCTTTGTCTCTTATGATAGTTTTGCATTTAAAGTCTATTTTGTTTGATATTAGAATAGCTACTCCTGCCTGTTTTTGGCTATTGTTAACTTGTAAAATGATTTTCCAACCATTCACTTTAAGCTTTCTTGAATCCCTGGGTCGAAGGTGAGTTTCTTGTAGACAGCATATAGATGGATCATATTTCTTTATGCATTCTGCCAATCTGTGTCTCTTGATAGGTGAATTTAGTCCATTAACATTCAGTGTTATTACTCATAATGAATTTCTTACTTCAGCCATTTTTCTTTGGATAAATGTATGTCATATGTTCTTTTGTTTTTATTTTTTGTCTTCTTAGTTGCTTTTAAACTCTCCTCCAACTCTCTCTCCCTTGTTTTTTCCTTTCAACTTGTAGAACTTCCTTTAGCATTTCTTGAAGTGCAGGTTTCTTATTGACATACTCTCTTAATTTCTGTTTATCTGTGAATATTTTAAACTCTCCATCATTTTTGAATGTCAGTTTTGCTAGGTAGAGAATTCGTGGCTGGGAGTTTTTTTCTTTTGGTATTTTGACTATGTCATACCACTGTCTTCTTGCTCCATGGTTTCAGCTGAGAAATCAGCACTTAATATTTTTGTGCCTCCCTTGTATGTGATGGTTCTCTTTACTCTTGCTGCCTTGAGTAATTTCTCTTTGTCTTGAGCATTGGACATTTTGACAAGTATATGTCTTGGAGTTGGCCTGTTGGGATTTATACTGTTTGGGGTGTGCTTTGTTTCTTGGATCTGCACATCCATCTCTCTCAATAGGGTTGGGAAGTTTTCAGCCATTATGTCCTTCAACACTTTTTCTGTTCCCTTTCCCTTCTCTTCTCCTTCTGGGATGCCCTTAATGTGTATGTTTGAGCATTTTGTGTTGTCGGTTAATTCCCTAAGTCCCTGCTGGATTTTTTCTATCTTTTTGTCTATTTGTTCTACTATCTGTTTTATTTCAGATGTATTGTCTTCCACATCACTAATTCTTTCTTCTGCCTGCTCAAATCTGCTGCTATGTGAATCCAGCGTCTTTTTCATTTCTTGGATTGTGCCATTGGTCACCATCATATCCACTATCTTTTTGGGAGTGTTTACACTTTCTTCAGTAAGTTCTCCAAGTGTCTTCTTTATATTCTTAATCTCTTCCTTCACTTCTTTAAGTTGGTCCATAATATTTGTTTGGAAAGCTTCCATTAGTTGTTCAATGATCTGCTTCAGTTCCTGGTTTTTAGTTTGTTCATTGGATTGGTCCATGTTTTCATGTTTCTCAGTGTGGTTTGTAATTTTTTGTTGCCTTCTAGTCATCATTTTATCTTGATGGATTTATTCAGTTGATTAGCTTCTCTCTCTGCTCTAGAGTTTTATTTAGCGGGTGGTTCTGTGTGTGTGTAAAGTTTTCTCTTTGAAACTTTTTCTTCTTATTTTATTTTCTTGCTTCTTTCTATGTTCCCTTGAAGGCAAAAGATTAGGTCTGGAGGAATTGAAAGATGTGAGAAAGGAAGACGGATAATAGTAATATTGCTAAAAGTTTGATGAGGGGCCAAATAAGACTTAATGAAGTGAATATTTAACTCAAGTAGGCAGTGTAGAGTAATAGGATAGAAAGTGGAGTGCCTACAGTGGACTGGGAAACCAAATAGAGGAATATATATATAATGATTTAGAGGGCTAAAATTATGAGGAGGGAGAGAAAGAGTTAAGAAAGGGCTAAAAGGAAAGAGTTAATATTAATAAAGAAAGAGAAAAACAAAATAGAGGGAATAGAAATTGATACCCTTGAGTTGTGGGCGTATGGAAAAAATGTGAAATTTAATAGCCACAACATAAAGCAGAGGGCAGAAAGATGAAGGAGGGATAATAGATAGTTTGGGATACAAAATCAATATAAAGGGAGAATGGGAAATTACTGAAGAAGAAGCACAGCAAAGAAGAGAGAAGGTAGGAGCACCTGATTTTAAAAAAATGAAAGAAAGAAGGGGGGAGGAAAGAGGAAAGAAAAGCAAGAGGCAACAAATAAACAGAGTAATGCAAGCAATCACATTGGCAAGCAGTCACACAAAGCTAAGGGGGATCAATATTCCCTGGGGTCCCGTGGATTCTCTCAGCCTGCTTGTGTTTATCTAACAATTTCCCTGCAGGGTTTTTATATGCAGGTCCTGAAGAAGCTTTTGGCTATGAAACTAAATTAAAAAGAATTTATTTTTCATTTATTAAAGGGACCGTTTTATTTATTTATTTATTTATTTATTTATTTATTTATTTATTTATTTATTTATTTATTTATTTATTTTTGGCATAATACAGGACCAAAAATAAGTCCTTCTCTAGACAACCCCCCTCATGGAGAAGTCCCTAACTGGGCTCCTGGAAACTAATCAAGCACTTTCCAATTTCTGCATTTCCCAGGGACACAAAAGTCTGATGTGTAGAATGCTAAAAATGGCAGACTCCAGCAGACTCTGCCCTTCTGGATCAGAGCCCCTGCATCATCAGGCTGCATGTAAATGAGCTTAACTCTGCAGATTCGCCTCTCCCCTCAGCCTGGCGCTGCTTCAAGCTGGCTTATCTGCTCCCCAAAGTTATGAGGGGGTCCAGGCAGCCAGATCGACAGCTAAAATAACCCCTCTCTGCTTTCTGTCAGAACTCTCCCTCTCTTGGAGATTGCCCCTCTTCCCAGCTCCGCAGGCCGGGGCTAATCCCTGGGCTGCTAGGTTAGTCAACTCCCTAGAAGATTAACCCCTCCTCTCCTCTGGGTGTCAATTCACTGCAGCTGTTTTGTTCATCTAAGTTACGGGGAGCTTCAGGAAGCCAAATCCCCAGACAATAAAGTTCTCTTACTAGAGGTCCCTCCCTCAGAAAACGCCCCCTCCCACCAGGTCGGGTCACCCAGTTACCTGAGGGACGGGAGTTGCGTTTCCAACCGGCTTTTTTTTTTTTTTTTCCCTGTAAGGATGGGGTTCAGCCGACTGTGTTAACCACCACAGGCAGGCTTAAACCTCACGAACCTCTATGGTTCAGTTCACACCGTCGATCTGTCCAGATAGATGTCCCAAGCTTCTTAGTCCACACACCCACAGCACAGACCCCCGTGCCGCAGCCCGTCCACTCTCCGCTGTGACCTGGGAGCTGTCCGCAGTCACCTTCCTAAGCCGACGCCATCTTGCCACCAGTCTCTAGATCTATATCTCATCAATGTTTTCTGCTGGCTGATCCTAGAGTTCTGCCGTGTGGCAAGCAAGATGGCGGCTGATCTCTATCATTCCAGAAATCCAGGATCAAAACTGATGGTCACTCTTTTCCTCTGTCTCTTAGGGTTTCTCTGAGTCTTTAGTACTGACCATGTTCCAGGAACATAACTAGATTAAAGATAAACAAAGATGAAAAAAATAAAATTCATAATAAAAGCCTCAGGAAGCTTATAGCCTTTTGATGGAGAAGACACAGAAAACTTTACTAAAATGAAATAAGATTAACACAGCAAATAAAGAATTTATAAAGCAATGTAGGAACACATATGGGGACTTATTTATTATATTGGGCATAGGAATGCATCAAGAGAAGATGAAAATGGACTCTGGATGCATGCAGCATAAAGGATTTCAACAAACAGGGAAAGGTGAAAAGAACTTTTTTAGTGAGAATAGCATGTAACTAAGAGAGTGCATCAGGTTTTGAGTGGGAAATGAGGTTGTTAAACAGAGTGACCCCACTTGTAAATCTCTCAAAATACCCCATAACTCAGAATACTGTGTGAGTAGAGGGATGCTGTAAATTTTATTAGGAAAGCATTGAGTGCTCTGGGTGAGACCTTTTAATTTTCACACAGAGAAGGGCAGGCATGAGACCAGTCATTCAGGTAGGAACTAAATAGACATATGGAAAAGAAAAAAGTGTCAAAACCTCTAGGAAGAAAGGTGGACGAGAGGAAAAATGAAGTCAGTAGTAGCATCAGCCTGTAAGGGCAATATTTTCTCTCACTTGCTGTAAGACAGAGAGAAAGCTGCAGGATAGTGACTAATGTTGCAGACAAGAATACAACAGAGGCTTAGGGCTGGGGAACACTGTCAGGAAATTGCCTTCCCCCTCCTGACACCTGCAAGTGGCTGCAGTGAACACAGACGTACCTGAGCTTAACCTTCTAGCATCTTCACCACTCATGTGCCATTGAAATTATGCATAAAATGTAGCTCCTCTTCTCCCACAATTTCTTTCAGACTGAGGAGACATAAGTGAGATATTCCTAGTTGTTTTCAACCACAATAGGGTTGATATAACCCTAAGTATACTGATCCTTGTCCTAATAGTCTGTTAATGCACAAGGAGCTTTTCCATTGATTACACGATAGTGAAATTTAAAGCATGAAGAGTGTGATTACAGAAACAAATTGGGCAGACATGTGGATGGCCACAAGATTGTAGGTAGAGAGTTAATTAGGAGAGAATGGCCATGGAACAAGGTAGAGATAGTAAAGGACAAAGTAGGTCACTTCAAGGTAGAACAAATTGTAGAATACACTCTTGGTGTGGTTGTTATGGCCTTGCCCAACAACCCATTAAGAAGCTTTATAAGCACCCACCCATAAATTAGATAGATAGGTAAATAGACAGATAGATATATAGATAATACATAGATAGATATAGAAGATAGATAGATAGATATAGATGAGAGATAAATAAACAGATACACACACACACACATATATATATGTATGCATGGGCATATAAAAACATATGGAAATATGTCATAATTACCAAAGGGTTTTGTGACAGTTTGAGATTATGTTCATGAATCCCAAAAAGAGAAAATGATGTTTGTAAACTAATCTATTCCTCTGAGTGTGACACCCTTTGATTGTATTAAATTCAGTGAGGGGGTTCTGATTAAGTTTACTTGATAAAATCAATTTAGGGCTTCTGATTAGGCTATGTCAGTAAGCATAACTCAGGTTGAGTCCCTGCCCACTTGGTGGGCAGATATAAATGGACCCTCACTCAAGAAGACACCCAGAGGAGAACTTTGTCATTTTGATCCTGCTATGTGACAGAAAGGAGAAGGTTTAAGCAGCTAAAGCCCCAGGAAGAGAGATGAGCCATTCACCTAATAGCTTGCAGCTGACCTTGATAAGAGAGTCCAGACTGATATGGGAAGCTCTGAGAGAGAGGTCCTATGCCAGCCTACAGCTGAGATTGGGAGCCCATGAGCCTCAAGAAGAAGAGGAAGCCCGGGAAGGAGAGAACAGGCAGAGATCAACGATCATCTTACTTCAACACGGGGCAACGGACTTTGGTGAGAAAGCAACCTTGATTTGGAATCTTTAGGGCCTTATAACTGTAAGCTTTTACCCCAAATAAATACTCTATAAAAGCCAACAGATTTCTGGTACTTTGCATCAGCACCCCTTTGGCAGACGAATACAGATATTATATACTCTACACAATTTCTCAATACTGTAAAATAAACATGAATTTTATGTTTTAGCATTACCAGCAATGACCTCTTTGCCATGATGTTTTCTGGACCATTTTCAAACAAGATTTGGAATAATGCAACATATATGGTAAGCTGTTTTACCATAGTATGGCCTTGATGGACACAATGGATGGGCAAGAGATGACATTTTAAAAATGTATAAATCAAACCATGATTAGTTCCTCTTATAGTATGCTAGCATACAATATTCTCTGAACATGAAGGATATTCACTCATTTTATTTCAAGAAATTTGAACAGGTCAAAATATTCAGGTCTTAGGATTTTGTCCATTAGTTTTGTGGGTTTTTTTAAATCCATTGAAGAGCCAACTCTGTAATATGGCTGATATGCAAATTTTCTTTGTCAACTATTAATACTAATTTATAGTTGCTGATAGTGCATTATCTTTCAGATATTCATGCAAATGGTTTGCCTTCAATTCATTAAATGTTTGCCTTCAATCATAATACACTTAATTTACTCAAATTTATTATAGCATTCAGCTAGAAAATATGAAAAGTGTGGAATTAATTTTTTGTATGAGAGAAATGCCAGTAATCTCCATCCTTTTTACATACGAGATTATATTTGTATGTACAGAAGAGTTGTTATTTTAAACAAGGAAATAATACTGTCCTTTCACTGTTGGTGCAGAGTGATGTGTCATCAACAGGGCAAGAAAAGGAGCTCTTTCCTACTCTAGGCCTATTTTTATGATTCAATTTTTCCCTTAGCATTTGATGCATCAACTGTATTTTTGTCTTTATACTGATTTATAACATATATACAAAACTGTACAAATCAAATGCTGTCACTTGTGTGACCAGTAAATCACCTGAACATTGCCAGCACCTGGAAGCCTCCCACAGGCCCACTCTGACCCCAAAGACAATCAATTTTCTGACTTCCAACACCATAGATTAGTTTGTCCTAGTTATGAATTTTATATTTATTGGAATATTTGGTGTCATATTTTGTGCTTGCCTTCTGTTGGGGATGGAATCATGTTCCCCACATAAAGACATGTTGAAATCTTAATCTGTATATCAGTGGCTATGAATCCATTTGTAAATAGGACCTTTTGAAGATATTACTAGTTAAGGTGTGAACCAATTGAATCAAGGTAGGTATTAATCCATATGACTGAAGGGCTTATAAAGAGTGAAATTGGATGTCATGAGTCAGAAGAAGACAGAAGTCAGAAGAAGCTAGAGAGGAGAGAGAGATGGCCATGTGATGGAGGACAACCATCAACAGGATGCCACTTACTCTGGGAGAAATCATGGCCCTGCTGACATCTTGATTTTGGACTTCTGACCTTCAAACTATGAACCAAAAATTCTTGTTGTTTAAAGCCAATCTATTGTGTGATATTTGTTATAGCAGACCTGGAAAACTAGACAGCCTCTTTCATTAAAAATAATTTGTGAGACTGAGGTAGAGTGAAATGACAGACTAGGTAGAACAAAGGGCCCATCCAACCACAGAAACACCACAGGAAAGAAAAGGAAAGAAAAGAAAAGAAAAGAAAAGAAAAGAAAAGAAAAGAAAAGAAGAGAAAAGAAGAGAAAAGAAAAGAAAGGAAAAGAGAGGAAAGGAAAGGGAAGGGAAGGGAAGGGAAGGAAAGAAAAAGAGCAAAACCTATCAGAATCAACTTTGTCTGAACTCAGCAATATAGTCAGATTTTACAGCAACCAATCAAGAAAGAAACAACATTTTTAACTCACTCTTCTCCCTGGCATGGAGATGGTCTTGAAGACAGCACCCATCATTTGCTGAGTGCAGTGTTGGTCCCTGAGTTCACAGGGAGCAAAGTAGAAAATTGTGTTTATATGGTCTAACCTGCAGGGAGTCACCTGTAGGTTTGACCCAAGGTGCTTACCTTTGTTGCGCCTAACTTGGAACTCTCCCAGGGTAAAAAAGCAGCTATGCAGAGGGCATTCCACGCAAACATTTAAAAGCAAATGAACTACTACTTGGGGCACACACACACACACAAAAAAAAAACACATAAAAGCTAGGGAGGAAGACTCTTTAAGTAATAGGGCATTGAAGTAACTCCATGTATACTGAGGAGATGCATAAGAACTGAGTTTTTGTATGCTATTGTAACTTAGGTGATATTAACGCAAAATAGATTTTATATATTTAAGAGGACATTTATAATCCCCAGGATAACCAAAAGGAAAAAACAAAATTATACAGAAAGGAAAATGAGAAAGAATTTAAAAATACACTACAAAAATCAAACACAAAAGAAGGCAGTAATAGAAGAATTGTGGGGAAAAAAGCTATGAAATATGGACACAAATAGCAAAATTGCAGCAGTAAGGCCTTCCTTATCAGTAATTACTTTAAATTGAAATGATTAAGGGCTTCTCATGAGCCACGATGGAGGCCTAAGACATAACAGAGTATCATGTGCCCTCTTAAACTTTGAACAAATAGCAAAAACTGGCAGAGCTATCCTCCTCAATATTATAGAAAACAGTTAAAAGAATTCAATAACAGGGTGAATGCTGAAACAAAAAATATAACTTGATGAAAGATAGGAGAAGGGAAACTAGTGACACCATAACTATTCATTCCTCTACACCCTCCCAAGTGTGGTATGGTGCCAGCACACACTCCCATTGTCAGTCTCTGTTCCTGTTCTGGAGTGAGCAGAGTAACTCCTATGCACACACTGGGGTGGCCATATGTCTCAAAAAGACTGAGTCAGGAAACTTGCCTTGGGCACATCATCACAGAGCTTAACCTGCAGACAGAAACAGCTTGTGGACAGCTAAAGCAGTGGCCTTGAGCAAAGGATTACACATTAGGGAACTGGGAAAGGGAGACAGCCTACTTCATAGAAAGTAGAGGGGCTTTCAAATTCTTACAAATGGGGAAACTACTAAGGCAATTATATGAGCAATCACAAGCCCAGGACAAGACACAGGCTCAGAGGAGATGGAGAGGACCCTGCACTTAGCTATCTATCCCTAGGGCTGATCTTGTTAGGAGGGCTAACCCACCAACATATAGATAACCTACAAGGACTATGAAAGGTATTTTTTGCACTGGCTTATTTGATTTTGCTAGTTCATGGAACTCACAGAAATCTCAATCATTTGTAACATTATCTGAATACAGATTTAAGAAACAGACAGCTCGGGGACTGAATCCCAGAGTTAACACTTTAAAATTATTAAAATGCACTGTGTTTAACAAAAGATTACAAGACAAAATAAGAAACAGGAAATGGTCATCTATCCAAAGGCACAAAATAAAATTCCAGAAATCTTTAATGAAGATCAGACTCTGGACATATAAGATGGAGACTTAAAAGAAGATCTTGAATATGTTAAAATAGAGGAAGAACTAAAGGCTACAAGAAAACAATTAAATGACAATATGAGACTCTAATAAACATAGAGAAATAGTAAAAATGAATCAAACAGAAATACTGGAGTTGAAGACCAAATAACTGAAGTGGTAAAGATATAGAGGGTTTCAACAGCAGATAGAATCTGAAAGAAGAATAAAATCAGTGAACTCAAAGACAATACTATTGAAACGTATTCTGTCTGAGGAGAAGGAAAAAAAAGGATAAATGAAAAATGAACAGAGCCTATGAGACCTGTGAGAAATCATCAAGCATATCAGTATACACATTATGGGAGTCCCAGAAGGAGAAGAAAGAGAGAAAGGGACAGAAGAAATATACAGAGAAATAATGGCATAAAACTTCCAAAGTTTAATGGAAAGTAAATGCACATTAAAGAATCCCAATGAACCCCAAGCAGGATAATATTAAAAAGAACCATGTCCAGACACTTACTAGTCAAACTGTTAAGTGCCAAAGACAAAAAAAGATTTCTGAAAGCTGCAAAATAAAACAAAAACAAAACAGTGTGTTAAGCACAAGGGAGTCACAGTAAGTTTAAGTGCCAATATCTCATCAGAAACCATCGATGCAACAAAGTAGTGGGATGAAATTTTTAAAGTCCTGAAAAAAAAACCTAGTTTTTCTTACAATTTTTGCATCAAGCTAGATCATCCTTCAAAAATAAGGGAGCGATTAAGAAAACCCCAATAAACAGAATCTGAGTTCATCACAATTAGAAAAACAATATTAAAGGGAGATCTTCAGATAGTAAGAATGGACAACAGATAGTTTATCAAAACAGAATAAAGAAATAAAGACCTCAGAAAAATGTAACTATATTGGTAATTAAAATTGCCCAGTCTCTTGTATTGCATTTTTAGGTATGCAGCATCACTTTTTTACTTTTTAAAGGTTCTACATTGCAAATGCATTAAAATTAATGATAAATCTATGGTTTTGACATACAATGTATATAATTTGTAAAACATACAACCAAATGGTGGGTGGATAGAGGGGTACAGGGACAATGTATGTGTATGCTATTTAAGTTCAGTTGCTATCAAGATGTGTTTTCTTTCCCTAAATGTCATATTTGGATAAAAATCATTGTTAACCTTAATATAAAACAAAGGCTATTTTGGGCTCTGTTTTAGAAATTGTTTTTCTGAAGTCAAATGAAAATGTTCATTTCCAAAAGAAAACATTCTCCTATGTATTCTTCTAAAGTCTTATTTTTTTTTTTTACTTTTTTATATTTAGATACAAAATTCATCTAGGATTGATTATTTAGTATAGAATGAGGTAAAGAGTGATGCATCATTGGAATCCCAATTGATACAGCATAAGCGATTAAAAACTATTCTGTTCCTATTTCAATTTTGATTTTGTACTGATTTTTTTCTTAAATATGTTACATAGATTTCTGTCTCTGCATTTACTACTCATTTACTAATATTTGAATTAATACACAGTTTCAGTTTTTCTTGAAGTTCTTTCCCACCTCAATCAACACAGGCTTGACACAAGTTTAAAAAATTAGATAAATGTTACAATTATCTAAAAATACAGAAATCTTTATTTGATTTTAATATTGGAAGTTTTCTCAAGCAAACCCAAAAACCATAAAATGTAAATAAAAGGTGGTATTTTAAAGGGCGAATTTTAAATTTTGTTCATGAAAATAATTGTATAATTTAAAAAGTAACTACTTTCCAGAAAGAACACACATGAAATATATAATTTTTGAGAAAACATTATTAATTTCCCTTACTATGTGATGCCATTTTTAGCTATGAAATTTACATATATATTAGTATAATCATAACAACCATAATGGTTGTCATCATGGTCACAATAACAGCAACAATATATTGGCTAACACAAGGATAAGGATGTTTTATCCAAATTACAGCTCAATTAAAATAACTAGTCTTGAAAAACTCACTTATAAAGCATGTTCTAATTATATAAATGTTGAGGTGTATATCTGCATATATGTAAATATTTATAAATATATAATTGATTTATATTATTTTTCTCTATGGATCAAGATATATATATATATATATATATATGGATTAGATGCAGATTAGGTATTGGTTTTTGCACAGACACATATTTAGAGATAAGTGAAAGTTATTGTAGCTATATAACAATATTTTAATTCATTAAACTTTTGCCATACAATTGCAGTTACTTTTTAAACATTTTAACATATTCCTAACATCTATAAATGATATTTTAATCAGAAATAAATGTGCTTCTTAAATATATAAGATGTGTTCTAAAATATAAAAAAGGATCTTAATAAGAACAAAATGATTTTTAATCTCCAAAATATTATAAATCTTTAAATAGGTATATATTATGGTATGATTTAGAATGGAAACTTCTAATATCAATAAGGCCTGTATATATTTTGGTGTCTACTTGCACCATCCCCACAAAACCTTCATTTTACCCATGACAACACTGAAGATGGGAGGTTTAGCTATTATAATTAATAACTGAAAGCACTTCATCCCTCTCTACTCCTCTGCAATTTGGAAGGGCAGAAAGTGAAAAGTTGAAAGAAGGATTAAGAGAAGAAGTGACTAAGCCTTAAAAATTGAATAAACATTTGCCACTTTTGAGTTGTCCATGGTTGGTCCTAAAAAGCAGTCTTCTCAGGAAGGTTCCCATGATGAAAGGCATTACCAAGGGAAGCATTCTGGTCTAATGATAATGTGAGGAGATTTGGAGTGGTTGGAGTGTAGGGAGAATAAAGCTAAAGAGAGGAAAGAATGAGAAGATAAACAAGGGATCTAACCTGAAAGCAATGAGAGAGCATATAGGCATTTGTATAAATATTAAAAGATAAATTTGTGTGCTTTGTCATTTGGCCCATGCAAAAACTGACATATGGCCAAAATTCTTGTTTCCAACCAATTTATTGAGTTTTACAAATGCCCCTGAAATATCTGTTTGTTTAATGGATTAGAATAGAATCTAAGGGTTATCAGTATTAAACAGTGCTGCAGAAAAATATTTGTATTTCCAAGAAGGTTTATATATACAGGCCTACATCCTTCAATTTGTTTGAAAGAATCTGGCATGAAGTTTTTAAAATACATCCAAAAGATTAATGGGTTTGACACTTGATGTAGCTAAGGAGAAATCTGGATAATTTTAAATGTATTCCTGTACGAGTTTCTGAGTATTATTTTTTTCAAAATTTCTGATTAGAGAAAACACATAAAGTTTAAAATATTAATTCCAAAATTGAGAGAGATAGCTTTTCCAATTATCATCAGAGATCTATGCTTCTATGTTTTCTCTTACAGAAGCTATGCTTAGCCAAGAAAAATATTTCCTAATTTACATTTATTTTGTCTGTGATATCTGAGCCCAAATTCTTCTTAGATTCTATTCGAATTTATTTTTTATTTTATTTTTTTAATTATTCTTTTTTGTGTGGTTCATTTGTTACAATGAATGAACACATTTTAAAGCATTGTACTAACCAAGGACTATAGTTTATATTGTAGTGTACACTTTGCCCTGCACAATTTTATAGGTTTTCACAAAATGTATAATGGCCTGTATCCATCACTGCAATGTCATGCAGCACAAGTCGAACGTCCTAAAAAATGCCCTCATGTTGCACCTATTCCCTCTCCCGTCCCTCTGAACCTCTGTTGGCCACTACCTTTATATCAATGATAAAAGTTCTTCCATTGCTAGAATAATAATAAGTCTGTATTAGTCCATAGTTGCTTTTCCCTCTTATGTTTGTTCATTCCTCAATCTTGAGAATTTTGGGATGGTGATGCCCACCTTGCCTCTGATTGAAAGAGGGCTTAAATCCCTTGGGGCAGATGGATGGAACTGTATTGCTTGCAGTTGCAAACATGCTCTGCTTCCTCGGATGGGTATTGTCCTTCATCATCCTTCTGTTAGTTGTCCTGGATGAGTCTGATGAACAGGAGAGTAGGATTTGCAACTCTGGTGAGCTTCAGGGCTCAACTGCTGTATGAATAGACTGAAGATTTAAGTCTCAGGGAGATATAGTTAGCAAGTATAGTACTTATTTTAGGTTCAAATAAAAGGGGCAGAAGAGCCATGTGTAGGGAAATTATAAATGAGTCTAACTCTGTTACATTGGGGAACGTATATTCCAAAGTAAGGCCCATTGACAGGGTGCCAAATTTCTGAGATTGTCTGCCTTGGCTATAGTGTCTAGATGTCTCTAGAGCCCTCAGGAATCCTGCTGTTTAAGGCACTGTTTACTATGGCAGTCAATGAAATCCTACAGAGATGTGCATAACTGTAACCTCTGGAATAACTTTGAAATCCCTTAGCCATAAATATTTCCCCCTTTTGGTCAAGGTCTTTTTCCAAATTCATCATAAATCAGTGCTTGATAATAATCCCTCAGTGCCATGAAGGCTCATCCTCAGGAGTCATGTCTAACGCCGAGTGTGTTCATATGCTGGATTTGGCTTAGAGAGAGGCCACATTTGAGCAACAAGGCGAATTTCAGAAGGTAACTCTTAGCCAATATATAATACTAGGCTAAGTTTCAATTTCACAAGAAAAGGTTCATTAAGTACAACTATCAATATCAAGGGCCTGGGGCAATGGTCTGTCCTCCTTCACTAGGTACTGCCTATATATTTGAGGGATTCTTGCTGCTCTATTAGAGAATGTAGCAGGACTTCCCAGGATGGGAATTCAATATTCTTATGGTTATTGTGTGGGTTTCCTCCCACTGAGACACTGCCCCATGACCACTTGAATATATTCAGATGCCATAAAGGCATGCCCCAGGATCTAGAGTCTGGAAAATAGGTTATCAGGAGCAGAAAGTCAGTAGAGAGTGGTGAGACAATGCTCAATATGGGCAAAATCTATGACAAGGTGAAAGAGAGTAGTTGGGCGGTGGATGAGGGTGATAGTGGAGCAGTGATATGATTGGGTTCAAGGGTGCCAGAATGTGAGAAGGAATAGGGTGAGGTCTTGAATTGGACAATCCATTGAACTGGGGGAGGGTTGGAGGAAATAGAAAGTGAACCCTGGGGATTTGCAGGTCTTTGGTTAAAATTATAATGGTGGGAACGTTCTTTTGGCAAATATGGGAGGGGAGGATTACCGGTGCAAGATGTCAGGGGTAGGAAGATATGCAGGATAGGGTGCACCTGGGGCATGTTTCTATGGAATATGAAAATGCTCATCTTGTCATAGTGTGTTATCTCTGTGGGTGGAAACCCACACAATAAACAAGAAAGTATTAAACTCTCATCCTTGGGAGCCCAGTTATGTTCTCAATTAGGGGCAAGAAACTTTCAAGAACATAGGCAGTACTAATAAGGGAAAACAGATCAATATGTCAAGCCCTCAATATTATCACATGTTAACTATGAACCTCATTCTTCAAAAACTGAAGCTTAGTTGTTACCATACATTCCAAGGAGATGGGGAAGGAAGAATGGAATTGATGGAACGTAGAGCATTTTTATGGCATTGGAATTGTTCTGCATGATCTTGCAATGATGGATACAGGCCTTTTTAAATTTTGTCAAAAGTTTAAAAATGTGTACAGGCAAATTGTAAATGATAATGTAAACCTTTAACCATAGATAGTAGCAATGCTTCAATACTTTTTCATCAATTGTAACAAATGTTCCATGCACATTTAAAATGTTATTAATGGGGTGGGGTGGGGGGGGAGCCAAGATGGTGGCATAGTGAGGAGCTTCTGGAGTTGGCTTGCTGCAGGGCAGTTGGTAATCACCCAGAGCTACCTAGGGCACCTGTTTGGGGGCCCCAGGAGATCAGAAGAATATACTGCAACATCCTTGAAAGTATGGAAGGAAGAGACTGCCCATATACAGTGAAGGTTTATGAATAGAGCTCTTCGCACTGCAGAGGTCGGTGCCTGCAGTGCAAGCCACCTCAGGAGCTATTCGTGGCTGGAGTTGGAAGCTCCATTTTCCAAAAAATGGGGAAGGAATACACAGTTTGGCATGGATTTCAGCTACTGATTGGTGAATTTGTCGGGATGAAGTATAATCCTAGGAACAACTAAACTTTGAGCCTGTCTGCGTCAGGTAGCCGCCATTTTGACTCCACCCCTGGCCAGAGGGGAAGCAGAGCTGATTGAATATCACAGTGCCGGTAAGGACCGGCTTCTTTCCACCTAGGTCTGATTGCAGGTATATCCTAAACCCCAGGCCCACCTCTGGCAGGGAAGAAGCTGGGGGGACCTGCACCACCTCTCTGGGAAGCTGCAGGCCACACTACTCTACTCTAGCAGCACAAGCCATCTCAGGAGCTAGTCCATGGCTAGAGTTAGAAGCTCCATTACCCATAAACAGTGGAGGAAGAGACAGTTGTCCACTGCCCTCAGCTACTGATTAGTGGACTCAGCTGGCTAAAATATGATCCTAGAAACAGCTAGGGTTTGAGCCTTTCCAAGTTGGAAAGAGTCCGGTAGTACCATTTTGACTCTGCCCCCCGCATGAGGGGAAGCCTGGCTGACTGAAAATTCAATGAAGTTAGGGACTGGCTTTTTTCCACCAAGACAGGACTGCAGCCCTAGCCTAGGCTCCAGCCCCACCTCCAGCAGAGAGGAAGCTGATGGGACCTGCACCAGGCTCTCCAGGCAACTGCAAGTGCTCTCTGCTGGCACAGGCTGCATGCCCACACCCCAATAGAATAGGAGAGGTGCTGGGTATCCTCGGCATCTCTGGGCAACTGCAGGAGTTTTCAGCCCACAAGAACTGGTTTGCTGAGTGCCTTCAAGTCCATCTCCACCCCTGTCCTCCCATAGGATAGGAGGGGGCTGGTGTTCCCTCAGCCTCCCAGGGCAACTGCAGGCACTTTCCTCTTGCACAAACCTGACTGTTGGTCATCTGTGGCTCCACCCCCATCTCCAATAAGACACTAGACAGCATCTCTGGGTAACTGCTGCTGGTTTTGGCCCACACAGCCTGGACTGGTGGGTACTTGTGAATCCACCCTCACAACCCAATAGGAAAGGAGAAGGCTGGTGTTTCCATGGCCTTTCTGGGCAATGGCAGATTTTCAGCCTACATGGACTGGACTGTTGGATGCCTATGGATCCACCCCTACCCCCAATAAGATAGGAGGGGGCTGATGTCTCTGGACAATGGCGGGTTCTTTCAGCCTACAGGGATCAAACTCTTGTGTGTCTGTGGATCCAACCCCATGCCTAAATAGGATAAGAGTGGGATTGTGATTCTTCAGCCTCTCCGGGCAATGGCAGGTATTCTCAGCCTAAAGGTATTGAACTTTTGGGAGCCTATAGAACCACCCCCACCACCCAATAGGATAGGAGGGGGCTGGTGCTGCCTCAGCCACTCTGGGCAATGCTGGGTACTTTCAGCCTACAGGGACTGAACTGTTGGGCATTGGTGTTTCTGTTTCCACCCCTAAAAGGCAGAAGGGACAGTACTTCCTCAGTTTCTCAGGGCAACTGCAGGCATATTTGGGTCACACAGATTAGATTGTTGGGTACTCCAGGGGTTCAATTCCCACCCTTGGCAGGGAGGGTGTCTGGTGCTATGTCAGTTTACCTGAGTATCTGCGGTCAATTTGGAACCATACAGCATAGATTGCTACCCAAAACTATAGCTCCATCCCCACTCAAGGCAGGGGAGAAAGGGGTCTTGAAGCTTTACCAGTCTCTCTGGGCAACAGTAGACAGTCTTGTCCTGCCCAAATTGGATTATTATACATGGCTGCAGCTCTGCCCCTACCCCTGACAGAGGAGAAAGGTGGGAGAAGTTTCATAAATTCCTGGGATGATGTGGGCAGCTTAAGCTTCCATAGCTTACAGCACCAACTACATCTTTGCCTCCTTCTACTTAGTGAGCATGGGAGAAAAGACAAGAAAGCCCTAAACTAAAGGTAGAAACTGCACCCAGAATAAATGCATCTAGCAAGCCAGATGCGAAAACACCAACAAAAAATTACAAGCTATACCAAGAGACAGAAAGATATGGTCCAGTTAAAGGAACAAGATAAGCCTGCAGATGACATAAAGGAGTTGAGACAACTAATCATTAATGTTCCAACAAATCTCCTTAATAAATTCAATGAGATGGCTAAAGAGATTAAGAATATTGAGAAGACATTAGATGAGCACAAAGAAGAATTTTAAAGCATACATTAAAAAAAGCACAACTTATGGGAATGAAAGGTGCAATAAATGAAATTAAAAATACACTGGAGGCAAATAACAACAGATTTGAGGAAGCAGAAGAAAGGACTAGTAAGCTCAAAGACATGGCCTCTGAAAGCAAACATACAAAAGAACAGATGAAGAAAAGAATAGAAAAAATTGAACAGGGTCTCAGGGAACTAAAGGACAGCAAGAGACATGCAAATATATGTGTCGTGGGTGTCCCAGAAGGAGAAGAGAAAGGAAAAAGGGGAGAAGAATATTTGAAGAAATAATGATAGAAAATTTCCCAACCCTATTGGACATAGATATCCATGTCCAAGAAACACAATGTACTCTGATCCAAATAAATACGAATAGACCAATTATGAGACATATACTAATTCAAATGTCAAATGCCAGAGAAAGAGAGAATTCTGAGAGCAGCAAGAAAAAAGCAATGCATAACATATAAGGAATACACAATAACATTAAGTGCCGATTTCTCATCAGAAACCATGGAGGCAAGAAGGCAGTAGTATGATATATTTGAGATACTGCAAGAGAAAAATTATCAGCCAAGAATTTTATATCTGGCAAGATTATCTTTGAAAAATGAGGGTGAGTTTAGAATATTCACAGATAAACAGAAACTATGAGAGTTTATAACAAAAAGACCAACTTTGCAGGAAATACTAAAGGGCATGTTACAACCTGAAAAGAAAAGACAGGAGAGAGAGGCTTGGAAGAGTGTCTAGAAATGATGACTGAATCAGTAACAGTAACTAAAAGTGTCAAAAATAAAATGACAGATAAAATGCAAAGACCAAAATGGATGAAATAAGAACTGCCTTTACAGTAATAACATTGAATATTAATGGATTAAACTCCCCAATCAAAAGACACAGAGTGTCAGAATGGATAAGAAAATATAAGCCATCTATATGCTGTCTGCAAGAGATTCACCTTAGATCCAAGGATACCAGTAGATTGAAAGTGAAAGGTCAGAAAAAGATATTCCACTCATGCAGTAACCAAAAAAAGAAAAAGAAAAATCTGGGGTAGTTATACTTATATTAGATGATATAGACTTTAAAAGCAAAACTGTTATTAGAGACAAGGAATGACATTACATATTAATAAAAGGAATGATTCACCAGGAAGAAATAACA
>JAQZBX010052859.1:0-19028 GCA_029593785.1 Cabassous unicinctus | reverse complement strand
CTGTCCTGCTCACACCTCGCCCCCAGCCCTCCATGCCCCCAGCCTTGTCTCTTTCCCTAAAACCACAGCCTCCTTTTCACCCCTGGGTTCTGGCTTCCCAGAGCTGAGCAGTTCAGGGCCTTTGGTTGCAAAGAACTGAAACCAGCTCCAGCTGCTATAGCCAGAAAGTGATCTGTTGGTAGAATCCTGGGAACTTCCAGAACTGAAGGAGCAGCTGTGCGTGAGGCCTTGGGAGCCAGCAGGGCAGCCCTGGGGTCCTGGCCAGGCACTGCCAGGCCTTCTGGCATCCTCCCAGTTTGGCCACAGGTGCCCGGTCTCCGTCTGCCTGGCTCAGGTGACTCCCCTGGGCTGGCCCTGGCTTGGGGCAGTCCTCAGCCCAGCCGTGAGGAGCTGGAAGTGGGATTCGCAGCAGAGGGGCACCAGGGCCCTTTCTGGTGTAGTGAGCATTTTGATGATCTTTCCTAGTGGTACGGAGCTGTGCACACCACCACCCAGTTTTAGCACGCCGGGCAGAGCTGCTCACTCGACGGTCAGCCTTCTCCACCAGAGGGGGCGCGTGGCCACCCCGTTGACCTCCCCCTTGTCCCCCTGTTCCAGCATTCCACGTCCTTCGGGGACTGTGCCCCTTCCACGAGGCCCTCCCTGACCCTGGCCCCCCTAGGTCCCACATGCATAAGTCGGCGCTGGAGTCCGGTGCAGGCATGTATTTCCCTGTGCAGAGGTCCGTGGGGCTGGGGCAGCACCCATCCCGTCTGAACCCCTCGTCAGGTCCAGGGCAGGGTCCCATGGTCGTTCATTCTACAACTTTCTGTGGTGCGCTTCCGGGGGCCAACGCAGGTGCCTGGTGATTCCGGGAGCTCCCTGCCCTTTCCTGCTGACCTCCTGAAGCCAGGGCCCTCGGCTACCCGGTCAGCTGGGCTCCCGGGGGTGCGAGTCGCAGGAGGGGGCTGTGGCGTGTGGGCAGGTGCCACACTGGGTTTGGGAGCGGGGCTTGTTCATTTCCTGGGGCTGCTGTTACTAAGCCACAGGCATTTGTGCATTTGTCGTCTCACCGTTCTGGAGGCCAGAGGTCCAAAGTCAAGGTCTCGGAGGGTCCGTGCTCCCTCAGAAGGTTCTAGGGAAGCTCCTGCCTGGCCTCCTCTGGCTTCTGGTGGCGGCCAGCGTCCTTGGCAGCCCTTGGCGTGTGGCTGCAGCACTCTGGTCTCTGCCTCCATCGTCACGTGGCCTCTCCTGTGGGTCAGCATCCGAGTTCCCTCTTGTAAGGACACCAGGCACGTTGGATGAGGGTCCACCCTACTGCTGTTTGGCCTCCTCTAATAACATCTTTAAAGACCCCATTTCCAGATAAGGTCACATTCACATCTTTTTGGGTGACACAGTTCGTCCCATAACAAGACCGGTCTGGTACATTCTTGTCGGCCGTGTCAGCCTTTGCTCCTTTGCAGACTTGGTCACGGACTTGGACTTCTCTCCCTTCGATGACTTCCTCCTGGCCACAGGCTCAGCTGACAGGACGGTGAGTGGAGCAGCGAATGAGGGGGCTCTGCAGGCTCCAGGGCCTGGCGGGGGCAGCCCAGTATTTCTGGGTTCCTTAGCCCACCCTGACTCCCTGTGCTGCCTGGGACGGTGGTTGTGCTATGGCTTCCTAAGGAAAGCAGAGTGGGGCCCCTGGCCCTGCCTGCCCATGTGACTGCTCCACTGGCCTCAACCGTACCCCGTGATCCTTGAGTCAGGAATCTCTTCCCTGAGCCAGATACTGCAGCTTCTTCTCTTCCCCAACCTGGGGACACCACAGCGCCTTCCCTTTCCCGACCTGGGGTTCCACAGCTCCGAGTGCAAGCCGCCACGTGGGACCCCCACCACCCAGATGGACGGGGTTGTGCTTGGGGCGCCTCATCTCACCCTGGGGCACTCTGGGCAAGGCTGGCCAGAGGCCCCTCCCAGGCCTGGGGCTCACAGACCCGTCTCTGCCGCAGGTGAAGCTGTGGCGCCTGCCAGCCCCAGGCCAGGCCCTGCCCTCGGGGCCCGGGGTGGTGCTGGGCCCCAGCGAGCTCCAGGTGGAAGTGCTGCAGTTCCACCCCACCGTGGACGGTGTCCTGGTGAGCGCAGCGGGCAAGGCCGTGAAGGTCTGGGACGCAGCCAGGCAGCAGCCCCTCACAGGTACGCGCCTTCCCTTCCTGCGGCAGCTCCTCCACCTGGACAGGACTTGCTGTATTTGTGTTTTTGGTATGAATTTTTAAGTTTCTACCAAAGTTTTCCATGTACACGATATACAAAGTTATGCGATTCTACAAGGCTTATAATAAAAAATGCTTTATCTCTTTTCACTTCTCTTTGGTGACGATTTTTTTCGCCCTAGGCTTTTGCTGTCCTCTTCCGTATTTCTGAACAACCTACTTATGTTATTTCTTGAAAGTTTTTTCAGTTCTCAAACGATTGATGTGCTACCCTGGGAGATGAAGACTTTACTCTGTTACACTGTCTCGCACATGCATGCGCTTGTCCCTTCTTTTTCTCAGGACAGCGGATCTCACCACGGGGGGTCGGGTACCCAGTGTTTCGGACTGTGAGCGTGCAGCTGGGGCTCGGCCGAGCCCCGTGGGGTACTATGATGACGACAGAGTTCTTTCTGCAGAGCCGCTGGGCTCATCCCCTTTTAGGGATAAAGGCACTAGGCGCAGAAAGCTGAAGGTCCAGGTGGTGCCGACTGTGAGAGTTGGCTTAGCTCACTGGGGGGATTGCCCGCCCTCTGCGGCTGGAAGAGGGCCGGTGGCAGTGACCGGGGAACCGCGGGGGCTCCCTCCTGGCCGCCTCAGTTGCTAGGGCTTCAGCCAGTGCCTGCTGCGGAGGCTCTTGTGTCCTGAGGGGCGTGGCTCTGGCAGGTGCTCCCGCTGCATCTGGGAACTTCACCTTTCAGCCCTGGAAGCCAGTGGTTGTTCCCTCTCACACTCTGGTGGGAGCCCGGGACTGCCGAGGGGGTGCTCATGCTCCAAGTTAGAGGTGGCTCAGGAGGTTCAGTAACTTGGCCGGGACCATGGAGCAAGCGGGGCAGAGCTGGGCTTCATCCCAGAGGAGTGAACCTTGGCCCAGTGGTTACCTATTGCTGCAGGACAAATTACCCCCAAACTTAGCGGCTTGAAGGCCTCGTTTCCGCAGTGTCCAGGAGCAGCTCAGCTGCATCGTGGGTGCTCCGGGTCTCCCATGAGGCTGCAATCAAGTGTCGGCCAGGCTCGGGTTTCTGCTCCCACCGTGGCCTGTGTACACTGTGCCGGCTGCTGGCCGGGTGCCTCGGTTTCTCCCGCCGTGGCCGCTCCTGGGCAGCTTGAGTGCTCTCAGCATGGCGGCCGGCTTCCCCTGGGGGGAGCAGTCCCATCCGTCGCTTCCTCCAAATTCTCTGTTAGAAGCGAGTCACTAAGTCCTCATGCTCAGGAGGGGCCTTGGGCTGCATGTTTTGAAGAAAGTAATGTCAAAGAACTCAGGTGGGAGAACAGAGAGGGCAGGAGCAGAGAGCCTGGGCGGGAGTGAGTGCAACCTGGGGGCCCTACGTAGGCCCAGGAGTGGGAGCCTCGGAAGGGTCTGAGGGAGGCTGCCCTGACTGAAGGATTTGGGGGAGGCTGCCCTGATGCAGGTAGGGTTGAAGCAGGAGCCCCTGGCCTAGGCGGTGAGTGGCTGGGACGCAGCTGCTGCCTTTGCACCCCCTCCCCTCCCAGCTGAAAGGGACCCTTGGAACTGTTGTCTTTGCCCTGGGGGGTTACTCAAGCCTGGCCTCCTTACCTGCCTCCCTGGTGGGGTCCTGGACCCCCTCCTGACCTGGGCTGCTTGTCTGCAGAGCTGGCGGCCCACGGGGACCTGGTGCAGAGTGTGGCCTGGAGCCGGGACGGCGCCCTGGTGGGCACGGCGTGTAAGGTAGGCCTGCGGGTGCCCAGCACTGGGGGCCGGGCCTCCAGGGAGCACACATGTTCGCGCACCCCTCCCCCTCGGCTGCCCCTCGTACCTTCCAGCCCAGGCCTGGCCATGGAGCCTCCCCTGAACCTCCTCAGGTCCCCAGGCAAGCCCCACGCCACCCCCTAGCTCCTTCCCGCCCCTGTCCTTCTCACGGGGCTTGCTAAGGAGCATCTGCCCATGGGCCTCGCCACCATGCTGCAGGGCGGCAGACATGGACCAAGGGGTCATGCAAATGGAAGGACACGGGCTTAGAAGGGGACGGGGGCTTTGGGCTGGTCGTCGTGGCCAGGAAGGCTCTGTCTCAGGTGGGGCTCTGGAGCAAGCTCTGAAGGAAGCGGTGATTCCAGAGAGAGCCCGCTGGCAGAAGGGACTGCCAGCTCCTTATTGATTTATTCTGTTGTGTTTGTTACACAGAAAGTTCCAGTCACTGGTCTGAGCCCCCCAGGGAGCCCCTGCTTGGGTGGGTGCGGGGCGGGGGTGCACATCACCATGGTTCCGGGGAGGCGAGGCTGGAGGAGGGGCCCTGACCGCGGAGGAGGAGGAGGGCTCGGCTTGGGGCAGGCCGCACCTCTGCCCTCAGTTTCCAGGGCCCAGGGCTCTCGTGAGAGAGGGGATGCTGGAAAGAGCGAAGAGCGCGGGCTTGCTTTGTCATTGGTGCTTGTGGTGTGGGAAGCAGCGTGAAAGTGAAAAAGCAGAAATACTAAATCTCTTAAAATTCTTCCACCCAGAGGCTTACCTCTGTCACCATTTGCCTTTTTCCCTACGTTTTTCCTTGGCCTCTTTTCCTAAATATATTGAAACCACACAGTCCACGTTACTCTCACCTGAATTTTTTTGTTCACTGTGATAAACATTTTTTCCAGTTCGTGAAAACTAATGAATGTCACAGGAAATCATCTGTCAGGTAGATATGCCAGTTTACTCAGCCCATTTTCAGGCATCTGGGTATTTCCGCTTTGTTCCTTTCTATTGTCATAAGTTGAAACATCTGAGTGTCTTTGTGTATGGACTTTTTAATTTTATTATATTTTATTATATTTTATTATTTTACTTATTTATTTTATGGTACTTTTGCCCTTTAGGCGACTCTCTTGGCCGACACAAGGAGTAGGCAGACTTTTCCTGTAAAGGGCCAGACAGTATGTGTTTTCGGCTTGGGGGCCACAAGGTTGTTCTCAGCACCCCTGATCCTTGACATTGTAACCTCAGCACGTGAACTGGGGCGAGGCTGAGTGCTGGGGAAGCTTTGCTTAGAGAACCACGGGGCTTGGGGCTGGCCTGTGGGCTGCAGTTCGCCAGCCCCTGGCCTGGATTCCTAGGCGCGACGGGCTGGCCATGGACCAAAGCATCCTGCGGATGTTTAGGGTGGCTGGTGTGTGCGACCCCCTGCTTTCCAGCGGTGCTGAGCCAGCTCCCTTTGCGCTGTTCTGGGTCAGGAGCCCGGGAGGCTCGGCTGGGGCCCTGGAGTCAGGCCATCGTGGGCGTGCATCTGTGTGGTACCCCGTGCGTGCCCTGGCAAGCCTTCTTGCCTTCTGAGCCTGCTGCTCCCCCAGAGAATGGATGCAGGGGTGCCTGTCCCATGGGGCGGATGTCAACATCTTCATGGAAGTGTGGGACCCCTACCCCAAGGGAGCCCAGGAGGGTGGCAGGAGGGCACCTCCCGTTTCCATAGTAAAAGGGTGCCCTGGGCCCATCACGGCAGCCTCCAAGCCAGGGGGCAGGTGAGGCCTCCACACTTCCTGGAACAAGCTCTGAGCAGAGCTGGGCGTCGCAGCCCCCCAGGCCCTGCTCACCTGCCTGCTGATGGTCGGATAATGTAGGGCAAGCAGGGACCCCTGTGAGTGCTCACCGGGTGCCCCAGTCAGGTGGCGGATTCCTCGGGGATCCTTCCTTAGCCCCCCACCCTGGATGCCCCCAGGTGGGTGCCTGAGCAGCAGGTGTCTGGCTCGACCTGGGTGCACCTGTGGGACAGGCAGTGAGGGAGGAGCCACTGCCGCTGAGCTCATGGCCCAGTGGGGCACACACAGAGAACCGGCCCCCCGGCGGGGGCAGCTTTTGATTCGAGGGCTGGGTGGGAACCGGGAACCGTGAGGACACTGTGCATTGTCCAAGGTGGGGGTGGGACGTCTATGTTTGAACAGATCCCTGGCAGCAGGGGCCTGGCTGGCGGTGGAGGCAAGAGACATGGGCTGAGTCTCACTCCCAAGTACCGGAAGGCACCATGGATCGGGACGCACGATGGGGTTGTGGGACCCTTTGGCTGCTGTTCATCCCCCACAGGCCTGGACGTGTGTGTAGCTGCCAGGTTCTGGCCCGAGCAGCTGAGGGACATCCTGGGGCGGGTGTTGGGGAGACAGGCTTGGAGCCAGCTCAGTGAGCAGGAGGCTTAGGGGAGAGCGGCCCCCAGGAGGGAGGGGCGGGGCTGGGCTGGGCAGGGCTGAGGCTGGGTTGTGGGTGGCAGAGGTCTCAGTGGGCCCCAGGGGCCGCTGGAGCCAGGGCCCTGCACCGACCTGGGCAGGGAGTGGCCTCGGGTGAGAGTGCCAGGGGGGGCCACTGCTGGGTGCCTCAGCCAGCAGGGGGGACCTCGGGCTGCAGACCCCAGCAGCCACCACAGTCCAGCCCTGGGGCCGCAGGGCTCCACTTGCTCCTTCTGAGTTCACCCCTGGGAACAGCTTTTTCGTTTCTGATTGGACTTCACCACAGGAAAGGTGCTGGGACGAGCTGCCCCCCCACACACACTGCAGCAGGCCTTGTCGTCCCCGCCTCCCCTTCCGCCGTCACCCTGAAGCCTTCTCCTGCCTCCCCTCCCCTGCCCTGGACCCTGAGGGAACGGCACAGGAGGCCGCTAGAGGGCGTGCCGGCCACGCCGGAGGCTGGGCTGGCCGCTGCACTCACCGTCCACGGGAGGGCACCGCGGGCTCCCCTCAGCCCAGCGCGCTGGGTCCCAGCCCCTCTGCCCGGCCCCACAGGCCCCAGAAACTCCGAGGTCCAGCCCCGAGATCTGGACCCAGGTTAAACGCACTCACGCGAAGGTCCAGCAGCCGTTTGCCGAGTGCCACCCAGGTGCCAGGGGCTGTGCTCCGCCCCAGCTCCGCTGCTCCAGCCCTGGAGAGGTGCCTTGTCATCTTCGCAATGTGGGCAGTCCAGGTGCCCGAGGCCACAAGATGTCGGTGACGGAGATAGATTCAAACCCACGCCGGCCCCGTCGTCCAGGGAAGTGCCCTTTGCTCTTGGGGGCTTCTCTCTGGCGCGTCACCTCTTGCTGCCTAGAGGGGCCAAAGCCTCTTTTGAAGACTCCAAGCCTCTCCCAGGCGTGGACCACCAGGCAGGCAGTGGGGGTGGGGGAAGGCGAGGGTGCAGGGAAGTGCACGTTGGAGGCGTTGCTTCCTGGGGAGGTCTCCCTCTGCTGGGAAGACACATGGGTCTCCCCAGCCCTGCTTTATCCTGAGTCAAGGGGAGCCCATGTGGCTCAGTGGTTGAGTGCCGGCTTCCCACATAAGAGGTCCCAGGTTCAATACCCGACCCTGGTACCTAAAAAAACAACAAAAAGAAAAAACAAAAAAACTGAGTCAAGTAGGGGCTCCCCCAGGCAGGCACACCCTTGGTTGGGGGGCATCCCCTATGACGTCCCAATTTGCAGATTGAGCTTCTTGCTGCGCTGCTGGGGGAGGTGCAGAATTGGTGGGGAACAGGGGCGCCTCCCCGAGGACTGCCCTCTGCCCACTGTGAAGCAGGAGAGGGCTCTTTCCCCTGCCTGGCGGCGGCGGAGATGCTGGCAGACAGCAGCCCTGCCTCTGGTTTGCACTGCCCTCCATCTCTCTCTCCGGCCTCTGTCTCTCTCTGTCTCTTGCTGTCTCTGTCTACGTGGCCTCCTGACCACGAGGCTGTGGAGTGGTGTTAAGAGCTAATCCCTGGACAGTGCCCGCCTGGCCACAGCAGGTGCTCGGTAGACTGCAGGTGGGAGGGCTCTGCCAGGAGTGACCCGTGAACCCTGAGGCTGGCCCACCACGGGAGGCCTGGCTTCTGAGGCCCTCTCTGGGCTGGCCTCCTCCCTCCTCCAGCTGTGCCTTGCCCAGTGCCCCCTCTCTGTCCCCCTAATACCTCTTACCCCCCACCCCATACCCCCTAGCCCCCTCCACTATCTTCCCACGGTCTTCTTTTCCCCTCCATGCCTCCCCATTTTGGCTCCTGCTGTCGAACCTTGTGAACACCCTTCCCTTCCTGCTTCAAGTCAGGTCCAGTTCGCCCCAAAGCCCATGACCTCTGAGCCTCGTGTGTCTCCCCATCTTGGCAGCGGGGCTGTGTGCTCTGCGGTGTCCCCAGCACTGGGAGGGCCGGGCCCATTCCAAGCACTTGGCAGGTTTTCCTCTTTGTCACCCAAAATCCAAAAGGCGTGCTTGACACAGAGTGCGGCCGAGCTACGATGCACAAAGGAAAAGCAAGTCGCCCCCGCCCCAGTAATCCCCGGGTAACCAGCGATGCCAGACTGGCTGGTGTGGGTCAGGGTCTTTCTCTTTGCTCAGACTTGAACAAGGACAGGGACCTGGTCACGCACGTTGGATTTTGGTTTGCCGTCAGCATAGTGGAATCCCACCACACCACGTTATTCTGCACGTTCCTTTTGTTGTGGCCAAGCCCGTGAAGAGCCAGCGGGTGCAGACCCTGCCCCGTCTGCCCTCGTCTGTGCACGCAGCATTGCAGGCGTGCAGTCTGTGTGAAGGGCAGGTGGTTTTAGTTTGGTCTCTCTTCCCTTTTTATCCTTTCTGTCCCCATCCTCGGTAGCTGGGATCACAGTGGCGTGCTGGCGGTCACGTCTTCCCTGCTCAGGCCTATGTTCCTTGAGCACCAAATGGGGTCATCACGGGAGCCCCTCAGTGCCGGGCCCAGCTCAGGCGGGTCACACGTGCCGCAGCTCAGAGCGAGAATTTGGTTCTGGGCCTCTGTCTCCCTGCCTCGTTGTGCCAGCCCCACTTCCCAGGGCAGTCGGGAATTCAAGGTGGGGTCCTGCGTGGACATGCCTGCCCGGAGCAGGTGCTCAGTGGGCGTGACCTGTTGTTGCCAAGTTCGCTCTCCCAGGCAGTGGGACTGGGGGGTGCTCCCCTGCTGGGAGATCATCCCGTGTCCGGGGCTTGGGGTGGGGGACAAGCTGGTGCCCAGGGACACTGACCCGTTTCCTTACCTTGCTTTGCCAGGACAAGCAGCTGCGAGTCTTTGACCCCAGAGTGAAGCCTGAGGCCTCTCAGGTGAGTGGCGTGGGCTTAATTGGGGTGGAGGTGGGGCAGGCTGAGACTGCAGGCGGCCCTATGCCCTGCATTGAGGCCCCGTGGGCGTGCGGGGTCACCTGGGAGTCAGGCTCCCTCACCAGAAGGCACTTCTGGGAAGGCACTCTGGGTCCTGGAAGGGCCTGGCCCCAGTCCCAGGGTGGGGCGCAGCCGGGCTGCCCGCGGGCCCTCGCGGGGGAGGAGGCCTGTGGCTTTGGGAAGCTAATTTGAGATTCCTGCCTCCTTCCTTTGGGACCCTTGCCTCCCGCTTCCCGGGCACAGTCTGCGGAGGCCAGCCCTGGAAGAGCCAGAAAGCGACGCCAGGGAGCAGGGCCGTGAACCAGCCCGCCCCGGCCCCACGGTCTCCATGCCGCACTCGGGATCCAGTGGCTTTTTTGTTGTGTGCAGTTGGAGTTCTGCGTGGGGATCAGGCCCGGCATGGAGCCCCTGGGGGAGCACTCATTCCCCTCCCTGGCCCAGGCGTCGTGCGCGTCAGCTCAGTGCCCGCACTCGGGCCCTGGGTGGCGCTCTGAGGACTGACCTTGGAGCCGAGGCCTGAGGACACAAAGGGGCACGTGCCACAGATGGGGGACGGCTGGGTGGCCAAGTGAGGGCCCCTGTCCCCCTGACTGGGGAGCAGCATGGAGGTGAACTGAGTGGATGTGCAGTTTTAAAGAGCTCTTTCTGGAAGCTGAGGAGGAAAGCGATGCCCAGGGTGCTGCTACCCACCCTGGGAAGGGCACTGCCCAGTACAGGACTTCTAGCAGCCTAGATCTACACCACTGTGGCGCCTTGCAGCCCTGTGGCAGGGCAGCCCAGGCCACTCCCCTGCTGGTCGGCTGAGGACCAACGTGCCCGTCCTGGCAGGTGGCGCGGCGGCTGGTGGAGGCAGTTTTTACCCCACCCGGCCGTGCTTCCTGGGGAGGTTGGCTGACCCCCGGCCCCAGCCCCAGGGACCCGGGCTGGTGGGCGGTGTGAGCGACAGGCCTGACGCAGGCACTTTCTTTGGCCACTCTCCAAGCTTTGCCCAGATTGAGTTGAAGGCGGCGTGATCGGCCCGTGTCAGCTCTGCTCTCCCAACCGGGGCGCTGGGGTACGACGGCAGGCCCGCTCCTTGGGCCGAATAGCCAGGCCTGGCCTTCCTCCTTCTCCAGGCAGGGGCGGGGCCTGAGGCTGAGGTGGGGACGCGTGGCTGCCATCCAAGGGGCTTCCTTGAAAAGGGAGTGAGAGGATCTGGTTCTGGAGGGGGCTGCTGGGCTGAGCAGACCTGGGAAGAGCGTGGGTGGCTCCAGCCCCCTCCAGCCGCTGGGCTGGGGCCTGGGCTTGGCCGGCTGGCGCGGGGGCCGTGGGGCCTGGAATGCCGCCCTCTGAGCAGCCCTGCCCCCCACTTCCGCCCAGGGCATCTGGCCCACACCTGGCTTCTATTAGGAAAACCGCTGCCGGCAGCCAGAGTCGGTGTGAGCCGAGGGGCCAGTTCTGGGGGGTCCTCCTGGGAGCACCTTCACAGGAGATTCTTCTTCCCGCTGGAGGGGGTGTGGGGGTGGCTGACAGCGGGTTTCGGGTGTCAGGAGAGGATGCCCATCTCCACCCGGGCTGCGGGCTCTGCGTCTCACCTCGCCTGGCTGCTGCTCGGGAGCCTTGCTCGGCCGTCCCCAGGGTCTGGAGCGGGGGCGAGCGGGGTCCTCCTTTGGGCCCTGCCTCTAGCTACCCAAGCCTGAAGCAGGCAGACTAGAGGGGCCCCTTCTTGTTCACATCCCCTACTTTATATTTAATGTTAAGTTTTTTAATAGTTTTATTTTTAGAGTAGTTTTAGTTTTATAGGAAGATTGCACAGAAAGTACAGATTTCTCCTTTGGCCACCCCTAGTCCTCTCCCCCCCACCCTCTGGTTTCCCCTGTTATTAGCGTCTTGTGTTAGTGTAGTACGTTTGTTACAGTGGACATTAGAGTTTGCTGTTTTTGTTGTACAGATCTATGGTGTTTTCTGTTGTTTTTTTGTTAGGGAAGTTGTAGGTCTATAGAAAAATTAGTCAGAAAGTACGGAGTTTCCCACACGGGCCCATGGGTTTTGACAAACACGCAGAGTCCTGTTTCCACCGTTATGGGATCACATAGAGGGCTTGCCCTGGGCTCTGCCTGTTCATGCCTCCCCCCCCACCCCCGAGCCCCTGGCGCCCACCTATGTTCTTGCTCCCTGTCTGTAGTTGGTGACCCTTCCTTGTGCCCCAGCACTTGGCTGGCACAAGCCTTCAGCCCTCACGGCTGTCCTGCAAAGGTGGTTCTTTGTTCTCCTGTCCTGCAGGAGAGGGAGGTGGGGCCTTAGACTAGCTCATGGCACCACGGCTCACACACCTGAGCAGAGAGCCCAAGCCAGGCTTCATCTGTCCCACCCAGTCCCTGCCCCCTGCCATGCCTTCACCCAGGAATGGGTCATCTGTGCTAGCCCCTGGCCCCCATGCCAGGCCTGGGGTGGGTTGGTGGAGGTGCTGCGCCTGGGTGTACCAGGGAAGAGGGGGCCCAGCGATGGACCCACTGGCCTCTGCCTCCTGACCACCCTGTGGGGAGGCCGGGCCAGGCCTGGGGCCTGGGTACTTGGAGCCCAGAACTGAGCCTGGCAGAGGAGGGAGGGAGGGAGGGGCGGCGGGGGCGTCTGGTTTGGAAGCCAGCAGGACTGCTCAGCACAGCCGCCTTGCCCCACACCGGAAGCGTCACCATGGGGATGGAGGGATCCGGCAGCACTGCAGCTGGAATGCGGGGTATGCGTCTCGGCTTCTGCTGCCGCCTGCCCCACGACCCGGCTGGCTCTGCTGACCACAGCCCCCCACTCTGCTCTTGGGGACAGGGGTCAGGGGATGCCCCCGCCGGGGACTTCTCCACTCACAGAGCGCTGGATGCCTGTCGGGGCAAAGGCATCCCCCAGCAGCACCCGCGCCTGCCCCGCTCCCAGGGCTGGTCTGGGCTCAGAGCGCCTCCCTGTGACTACCTGTGGGGCGTCTGTGGCTCTGCTTGGGACCCTGGGACTATGGAGGAAGGTGTGGGCACTACAGAGGTCAAAGGTCAGGGAGGGGCTTTGGAAATATTTTGGGGACTGAGTAGCACTGCAGTGATGTGGGGATGCAGAGGGCACCTCCGGGGCAAACTGAGCTGGGCACCTGGGGGGAGGGGGCCTCTGGACCACAGCCTGCACTCTCGCCTCACCTCAGCTTCCCCAATGGCCCTCTGCCCGTGAGTCTCCGAAGGCCTGGGCTGGGAGCCCTGGGGACCAGGGCCCGCCCTGCCCTCCCAAGGGTCATGACCTGTGCCCAGAATGAGGGCTTCTGGGGGTATTTGCTGGCAATGCGAGGGGCTGGGTGGGGGGTGGAGGAGGGGTGGAGGGAGCATGGTTTGCTGCCTTCTACCCTTGCCACTTAGAGCTTCAGGTCCTCATGCAGATTGGTAATGATGATGGGGCCCCATTGCAGGTGACTTGCAGGAGGCTTTCGGATCCCACAGCTGTCTTGCTGGGAGAGTTTGGGCAGGTGGTGGTCTCTGTCTGGGCCTCTGGTTTCTCCAGGGGAGAAGTAGGAAGGTGGGAGATAGAGGCCAAGGTAATTTCCATCTCCCGTCTGTGCCTCGGAGTGAAAAATGCTCGATCGTGGCCCCTGGGGCCCTGCAGACTCCGTGCCAGCCTCCCTCGAAGACTTTCACTTCCTAGCAGACATTCCCTTTCCCAGAGGCCTTTCCTGACCCCTTACGTTTACCTTCCGTAATTATACTCTTACTGTGCCCTGTACTTGCCCTTTTTAAAAAATGTGCGTTTGAGGTGTGCCAGGCACAGTCCTCGCTCCGTCAGCGTGAGCACTTACTCCTTACAGCAGCTCTCTGAGCAGGCAGCGTTATGGTGCTCGAATTACAGACAAGGAAACTGAGGCACAGAGACCCGGGCTAACTCATCCTGGGCCACAGCCGTCAACGGCCGAGCCGGGAGCTCACTCAGGCCGTCTGACCACGCAGCTTGCTCTCCTCCCGCTCCTTTACTGCCTCGTGGCACGTAGGACGGCGTGTGATTATATCATGGTTTCTGTCTGGTTCACGTCTGCCTCCCGGCTCGTGTGTCCCATCAGCCGGGGGACCTTTTTTGCTGTGTTGGTGATACTCCCAGTGCCCGGCGAAGCTTGCTGCTTGGGTGCTCGCGCTGTGAGAGCCCACTGCTTGCGGCCCCTCCGCCTGCGCCTGGCCTGTGGGAGGCCACAAGTGTGCGTGAAGGGGTGGCTGGGCTGTCTGCACCCAGCAGTGCTAGGGCGCTGGGGGAGGGCCCGGCCGGCAGCTGACCCTCACCCTGACCCTGCTGCCCCTCGTGTGGGACGAGGGGCCTGGGGCCTGGTTCTCAGGCTCCTCCCTGACTTCCTGTGCCGGCTGAGCCCCGGTGGGAAGGCAGCAGTGAGAAAAGCCCCTTGAACGCCTCTGAGCCATTTCCGATGGTCTCCCACGCTGGGGTCGGCCTCCGCGGCGCTGGGGAGGGGGCCTGGCCCAGCTCCTCACAGACCACTTCCCTCCTTCCTTCATTCCCAAGGAGATCGTGGGAAGCTGGGAGGGAGCTGGCCACAGTTTGGGGTGAGCTATTTTTGGTAACAGGGTCCTTTGTCCCAGGCTCCAGGGGCCAGGGTGACTGGGAGGGAGCCGTTTGCATTTCCTCGGCCCCCTCGCTCCCCTCACCCCACCCCCGCCTGGGCCCCGGGAGACAGGGCTGCGTGATCTGAACTTGCCTTCCCAGCCCTCCCTGTCGGGGTCTGCACCCCAGGCTTGGCATCGGCACTCCCTGCAGCCCCAGTGGCATCTGGGCCAGTGGTGACGTCCGTGACACCTTGGTGTGCCTGGCACTGCGGCAGCCCGTTTCTTTCATGTTGTCCGCAGCGTGTCCTCGTGGCAGCACAGGCCATGTGAGCCCCGTTTACGGGCCTGAAAAATGAGTCAGAGGGGGATGGGCTCCCCAGGCTTCGCAGCTCTTGGGAGTGAGGGCCAGGAGCAGAGCCTGGGGGGTGGTGATGCTTGACTGAGCACCTTCTCTGGCACCTGCAGGGGAGTGGGACAGGCTCGTGGCCTCATTCGTAAAGCTCTCACTCGTCCAGACAGCCACGGGGCTTCCGAGGTGAAGACACACCTGCCCCTGCCCTCTGTGGGCTCCTGGGCAGGGGGCAGCAGAGCTTCCCAGCCAGGGGCCCCTCGCCCCCAGTGAGCACCTGGCAGCTCAGCCCCATTTCTTCCTTCCTGCAGAGCACACAGGCCCATGAGAATGGCAGGGACAGCCGGCTGGTGTGGACAGGCGCCCAGGAGCACCTGGTGTCCACCGGATTCAACCAGGTAGGGCCCCTCCTAGGCAAGCAGGCACAGCCGGGGCAGGGGCAGCCCACACATTCGGCCCCAGCACTGAGGGGGCAGGGGGCAAGCTCCCAGGCCCGTCCCCTTCCTTCCATATACGGGCCCAGCCGGCTCTCAGAGTCCCAGGGGAGTGAAGGCCGCCGAAAACTGGCAGATTCCTTTTGCTGTAGCTAAGCGTGACCCTGGGAACTGTGGTGGCCCCCTGGGAACCAGGGTCCATGGGAGGAACTGTTCCTTGTCCCTCGTCACCTAAGGGTCCTTAAAGGACAGGACGTGGAATCCCCAGCTCGCCCTCCCTGTCCTGCCTGGCCACTGCCCCACCTCCAGCTGTCCCACACCTTACTCTGGGCTGAGGGGTCTGTGCTTGGGGTTCCCGGGGGCACCTAGGGACAGGCAGGACTCTGAGCCCACGTCTGCACCCTACAGATGCGGGAACGTGAAGTGAAGCTCTGGGACATCCGGCTCTTCTCCAGTGCCCTCGCCTCCCTTACCCTGGACACCTCACCCGGGTAGGTGCCACCGGGCACGCAGGGCGGTCTGGTGGATGGGGGCCCCGAAGGGCCTCGCGGAGGCTCAGATGCCATCCTGGCGGTGGGTTGGTCACTGCAGCCTCCCCTGGCCCACTCTCCAGGAGCCCAGCAAGCAGGAGGCGGGAGGCCTGCCCACTCGGCGACTGTGCCTGTGGAGAGGCTTCTGGGCCTGGGACCCCGAGGAGGCCACTTGGTACACTGGCATTTGGGGCAGGGGCCGTGACCTGGCAGGCCTGTTGGGGAAGGCCCGGGAGAGCACTTGGGTTTGTGGCGGTGTTTTGGTGGGGCCGAGGAGGCCGTGATGTCGGGTGGATGGGGAGCAGCCCAGCTGGCAGGCTCAGGCATGTGACAGCTCCAGGAGGGCCGCGACGGCACTGGTGTCTGTGAGGCTCCCACTGCACAGCTGCACGCCTGCCCCATCTGTCCTGGTGCCGAGTGGCTTCCCCCGAGCGCGGCGGGTACCCGGGCAGTGTGGGGTGGGGACGCGCTGAGGCTCAGGAGGTGGGCCCAGGAGGCCCCCCGCGAGCACTGTGGGGGCCAGGTCCAAGGCCCACGTTCCAGCCGAGGGGGCTGGTATGTTCTCACTGCACAGCCTGACTCAGCCCTGACTCACAAAGGGGGCCCGTGTGGGACTTTCCCAGGCACGGGGGTGGGCAGGGTAGTCTTGGGGTCTGGGAATGCGAGAGACAGGACAGGGCCTTGGTGGTTCACGCAGCCCCATCTTCCATTTCACAACTGAGGAAACTGAGTCACAGAGGACGCAGTGACCTGTCCAAGCCCTAGGAGCAGCCAGGGTGGAGCATCTGGCGATGGGTGACCATGCAGGGACTTCCTGGGACCCTCCCCAAAGAGCCCTGCCTGAGGCCCGGCCATGGCTCATGCTGAGGGCCCCAGGTACGGTGGCCCCCTCCTCCTCTCTCTGCCCAGTTTGAGGCTGGGAGGCTGGAGAGGCTCACCCTACAGTCATGGAGGCTGATGCCAAGCCAGGTTCAGTGCCGCCCTTACAGCCAATGTTAACGAAAGGCCCGGCCAGGCCAGGCCTGTTCTCGGCCTCCTCTGCCTTGTGGCTCTGGTCCTGGAGGCTTCCGGGGAGCCCACTGGGGTCCCTGCTTGCGGAGAAAGGGAGCTCCCCCGCCGTCCGGCCTCGCGCCCCTCCCTCTCTGCGGCCCTGATGCCGAGCTGGTATCTCGGCCTCCATGTCTTGCTGTACCTCCACATCTTACCGTGCCGTTGGCCCCTCCCTCCAGGGCCCCCTGAGTAGTTGCTGGGGTGGGTTGGCAGCTTGTTAAAGGGGCCAGCACTGGGCAGCAAAGGCTCCTTTGCCTACCACTTCCTGCCTTCAGGCTCCACCCTGCCCCGAGTGAGCCTGTGCCAGGCCCTCTCCTTGCAGAACGGCTCCAGCCCAGCCCCCACGTGCCCCTGGAAGACCCGCAGTGCCACTGGCCGCGGCTGACCTGTAATCACACCCGTTAAGAATAGCCTTGCCGAGCCAGCGGGGCCTGGAATTTCAAATCACTCCCAGATGGGTGGCCAGGCCTATTCCGCACCCCTTGGCCCTGCCTCCCCCAGGCCGTTCCTGGCCCTGCCTCCCTCCCAGGCCAGTCCCTGCCACACACCCCAGGCTGACACCCCTGGAAGAGCAGCCAGGCCTCTCCAGGCTGCTGCAAAGCTGGTGATGTCACAGCATGTGCCAGGCCGCAGGCTGCTGAGTGGTGGCCGTGCCCCCAGGCTCCCTGGAAGCCCCTTGCTGGCCCTTGTGGGGGGCTGAGCATGTCTGGACTGCAGGGGGAGAGCACGGCATTGCTGTGTGCATGACCGCGGGGGCCTGGCAGGCGTCTCCGCTCCAGTCTCCGTCCACCCCCTCGGCTTTGTCTCCTGTTCACAGACTACCTGCTCGGCCTGGGCAGGCTCATGTGTGCTCTTGGAAGAGCCGGGGGCAGGGGCCGCCTTGCCCATGGCCGGGCTTGCAGGGAGTGCGTCCGCCTCGCCAGGATCTGCCGTGTGGGGCGGGGGCCCAGGTGGTCCTCGGCACGCAGGCTGCCAGGTCTGGTGCTCGGCATGGGGGCAGGCGGCTGGAGGAGCAGCTCGTGTTCTGCTCTGGGAGCTGCAGAAACCATATCTGTCTTGGGTGTGCGGGTGAGAATGTGTTTGAGTATATGAGAGTGAGAAAGCGTGGGTGTGAGAGTGGATGAGTGTGTGAGAGTGGATGAGTGTGAACAGGGGGGTGCTGAGTAATCGTCAGCTGCTGAGCAGACGCCAGCTCCTCCTGTCAGCCTCTCCTAGTCCTGGGGTACGGGTAGGTGGGTTTTCTCTGTTTTACTGAAGAGGCAGCTGAGCCCAGGGGAGGGGGATCTTTGCTGAGTGACCCCAGCAGCGAGCCTGTGGCAGGGTGGAGGCCAGGGTCTTGGTGGTGGGCACCCAGGACAAGGGCCTGTTGCTTCTGTGCCCACAACTCCCCCAAAACCGTCCCCTCGAGGCTGAGCCCTCCCTGGCCACAGCCCCACCCCTTCCCCCCTGCACTGCTCAAGCAGGCAAAGTGGGTGCTGGGGCACGGAAGGAGAGCACGTGTGCGGCTCGCGTGGCGTGGGGCCTGCGGCAGGGAGGGCTTGGTGAACGGGAGCTGGGAACCCTGCCTCTGCCTGGGCCTTGGCCCCTTCTTGGTGCCCCGAGCCCCTGACCTGATGGATGCCCCAAACCCCTTTACTGGGCCCCACATCCACACACCCCTCCCTGGCATCCCACTGGGCCAGGTTTGGCTTTACAGCGAAAACATTTACTCAGCCGCCGCTGCCGTGTTCAGTGGTGGCTCGTGGCCCACAATGGCCCCTTTGACGCGGCTGCCAGTGGGGAGGGCAGCCTGGCCACAGCCGCTCCGGTAATGGGACCCAGGCCCACAGGAAACCCACCTGGGCCGCTGCCGCCTCCGCGCCTTGGGAAGGGGCCCCACCCTGGCCACGGTCACCACCCCCTGCCTGCTTGACCCGCCTCCTGCCGTGCCTCCCCCCACCGCCTTCAGAGCGCCAGAGCCCTCAGAGCCGCTAATTGGATCCAGAGCCTCGCGTGGCCGGGCTGAGTCGGCACTGACATCAGCGCCCCAAGCCGCAGGGCCTGCTCCTGGGCCTGGCTGCGCTGCTTGTCCTGCGGCGGGGGCTGGGGGCCAGAGGCTGTGACCCATGGAAGGCTTGGGTCTTGCCCCAGTCCTAGAGCATACTCCCTTGGGTGGGGTCGTAGGAACGGGGTCTGTCCCCAAGACTCCAGTACCCCCGTCATGGCCAGAGCTGCTTCTCTGGCCATCCCCTGCTTGGCCTGCGGCCTTCCTGCACTTCCCACTTCCAGGGTTTCTGGAATGCCTCGGTATATTGCAGGGGTCAAGGGGTATCACAAGGGCCCCTGGGCCTGGCGCCATCTGCAAGCTGGATGTGGGCCTTGGGCCTCTTCCCAAGCTGCCTGCTCCCAGCTACCTGAGTTCAGCCCCAACCCCGTCCCAGAGGGTCCTTCCCTCCCACCAGGGCTCCCGCTCCACAGCTGGGGGCCAGGGGCAGGCTCTCCCGCCTGAACCTGGGCGGTGGGGCTGCATGTACCGCCTGGCCAGCCCGAGAGCCTGCTGGAAGTTCTGTAGGCCTCCTGGTCCCAGGGCCATTCAAGAGGTCCTTGGAGGAGATGGCTTAAAGCATCTTCTCCAAAGAAGGCAGACAGGAACCAAGTGCCCAGTAGACCCGCTCCTGAGGAAGCCCAGCCTGCCCTCGGGGAACCCCTCAGCCCTTGTCTGCCAGGAGCTCTGCCCCTGGTGGGAGGGGATCCGCGGCCTTTCCTGGCGTGGCCCCCAGCAGCCGCCCCACAGCTCGGCCCACACCGGGCCTCACGTCTCCTCCCTGTACCCCACGTACCATGGGGCTGTGTCCGAGAAAAACACTCTGACTGCGTTTTTTTTTTTT
>JAQZBX010052858.1:0-19026 GCA_029593785.1 Cabassous unicinctus | reverse complement strand
AAAAGAAAAATTATTCAATGCAATTTACCATATTAACAGAATAAAGAAGAAAACATATATGATTATTTCAACAGATGCAGTAAAAGCATTTGACAAAACTCAGGACTTATTCATGATAAAAACTTACAACAAACTGGGAATAGAAGAGAATTTCCTCATCTGACAAAAAGGATTTACAAAACCCCTAACATTGTATTTAATTGTGATATACAAATACTCCCCCCTTTACACGCAAGTATGGCCATGCTCAATACTTTTATTCAACTTCTATTCAACCTAGTCATTGAAATAAGGTAAGAAAAAGGAAAAAAAGGAATGAGGATTAGAAAAGAAGAAGTAAAACTGTCTCTATTTGCAGATGACAAGAGTGTTTGCATAGAAAATACTAAAACAACTAAAATTAAATACTAAAAGTAATAAATAAATTTAGCATTTTTATATAGTAGCAGCAAACAATTGCTGAGTGAAATTAATGCAGAGAAACCATGGATTTTAAGATGCCAGCTTTCTCTCAATTAATCTGTGCATTCAATGTAACCCCAAACACAACCCCAGCTTGCCTTTCTGTAGAAATTCATAAACTGATTCTAAAATTGGTATGGAAATACATAGAATATTCAAAGCAATTTTAAGAATGAACAAAAGTAGATGTATATTACTTGACTTCAAGACATACTATAAAACTATAGTAATCAACATGGTGGTTTTGGCATAATGAGCAAAAAATAGATCAATGGGATGGAACAGCATAAAGAACCCAGCACAAGACTGACATTTATACAATCATTTAATTTTTTATAAAGACACCAAAGTGCTTCAATGGGTAAAGGAAACTCTTTTTAACAAATGGTATTGGCATAACTACATATCCATATGTTAAAAAATGAACCTTGACCCCTACCTCACACCATACAAAATAATTAATTCAAGATGACTTACAGGCCTAAGCATAATAGCTAAAAAACCATGAAACTGTTAGAGGGAAAAACAAGAGAATATCTTCATGACTTGAGAGTAGACAATGGTTTCTTAGATAGAATACAGATAACAATAAGCATAAAAGAAAAAAAATGATGAATTAGACTTCATCAAGTTTAAACATTTCTGCTCATCAAAAGACACTGTTAATGAAATGAGTAGACAATTCACATATTGGGGAAAATATCCATAAACATATATCTGTGAAAAAACTGGTATCTAGGATAGTTAAAGAACTCCTAAAAATGAATAGAAATGGTGAAAGCACATTATAGAATTTGTAATTAGTAGTGCTGACATATGGGTATGATAGTGGTTTGCTTTCTGGTTTTTTTTATTTTTTATTTTTGGAGTGATGAAAATGCTCTAATATTGATTGAAGTGATGAATGCACAACTCTGTGATTATACCCAATGCCATTGTTTGTAAACTTTAGATGAATTGTATGTTCTATAAACAAGCAAACAAAAATAGTGGGTTGGGTTGGGGGGAAGATGGACCAAGTGTAAGATATGGACTGCAGTTGTTAGTGATCATTGGTGATGCTCTTTCATAATTTGTTACAAATGTTTCCCAATGATACAGCTGTTAGGGGTTGGGTGAGTTATGAGAGCCTTGTATGATGTTATGCATGTTTGTTTTGTAAGCTCACAACATTTACTATACACTTATTATTTATATATGTTCATGTATGAATGATATATTTCAATAAATTTTTTTAAATGAGCAAAAAGAACTCCTACAACTCAGTAATAAAAATACAAGCAACTAGAAAAATGGGCAAAAGATTTTAACATATATTTCACCAAAATTATTATCTGAATATTCAATAATCACATGAATAAGTGCTCATCATTATTTTTCATTAGAGAAATGTAAACAAAAATCACAATGAGATGCTACTACACAACTATCAGAAAAGCTAAAGTTAAAAAGACTGACAATACCAAGTGCTAAATATAGTGAGGAACCCCAAAACTCCCATACATTTCTGGTGGGAGAGTAAAATAGTACAACCATTTTGCACGAAGTTCTGTCAGTTTCTTATAAAACTAAACATAAGTCTATTCTGTGACCCCATAACTCTGCTTCTAGGTATTTACCCAAGAGAAATGAGAACATATGTTGAGACAAATACTGTACAAGAATGTACATCTTTATTCATAAAAGTAAAAAAGAGTAGAAACAGCCCAGGTATCTAACCGAAAGAAAATGATTAAACAAACTTCGGTACAATCACAAGTGGAATACTATTCAGCAATAAAAAGTGATTAATTGATATGTGCAACAATGGATGAATCTCAAAAGTATCATGTGGAGTGAAAGAATCCAGATACTAAAGAGTATGTGCTATGTGATTCCATTTATATGAAATTCTAGAAGAAGCAAAACTAATCTATGATTGAAAAAAAATCAGAATAGTAGTTTCCTCTTGATAGCGAACAATGAAGTCTGACTGGGAGGGTACAAAAGGGAACTTTCTGGGATGAGGATAATGTTCTCAATCTTGATAGGGGTTTCAGTGACACAGGCACATTTTGAATACACATTTGTCAAAAGATACATATATTTAATTATACGTAAATTTTACCTCAAATGTAAAAAAACAAAACAAAACGAGTACACGGATACTGGACTTTAGTTAATGATATGCAAACTAAAGTATTTAAGGGGAAGTACACTAGTTCTGCAAGTTACTTTAAAACACATTAAAAATAAGATGAATTAATGTATGGGCAGGGGGATGGGTAGATAGATATGTGATAAAGCAAATATAGTAAAATACTGGTGGAAAAATCTAGGTGGTAGAAATATAAGTGTTTACTGTGAAATTCCTCCGTAGTTGCTCTATGTTTGAAAACTTTTCTAATAAAATGTTGGCACTTTATAATGCACTGAAAATGCAAGTTATTCTTATTTAAATTTTCTAAATCAGATAGCTCTCTAGAAATTGTAGTAGTAGATACTGCTGTGTTTAAATATAGTGCTAGTCTAGGTGTTGTTTTAAGTTCTAGAGATACGACTGTGATGCACACACACAAACCTGACCCTTAATCAGCCATGTTCTGGTATAATCTTCTTTCCTCTTGGGGGCTAGAAACTTGCTTCTAGAAATAGAAGGCAGGGATAGTAACTCTTGTGATTGCATTACCTTATAGGATTCTGCCTCAGCTGAATGGAGTGAGGGATTTCCCATTGGCCTGGGAGAAGGTCTGTGAGAAGGCCACATGACTGGGATCTGGGGAACCTCTAAGAGCTGTGGTCCCAGGCTGACAGCAGGAAATTATGGCAACCACCACATGAACTTTGAGGAGTATCCCAAGCTCCAGAAAAGAAAAAAGCCAGGCTGACACTTTTGTAGTATTGTGAGACCTTGAGAAGAGGATCTAGCTAAGCTGTATCCAACCTCCTGAGCCATGAAAATCGTGAGCTAATAGATGTATGTTGTACCAAGGAACTACGGTTTTGATGATTTGTTATGCAGCAATAGATAACTAATACAACAGAATTGGCTGAAAAAGAAAATGTCCCTTTCACTGCTTTCAAGGAAGTTACAATCTGGTGGAAGAAGACAGATAACAATCAAACATACAAATCAACAAATCTTTAATATGACAGGTGGTGATGAGTTCAGTTAGAAAATTATGCAAGTTAAAGAGAGAAACTGATGGAGCGTAGGGTTGTTATTTTAGATAGGATGATAGAGAAAGCATGTCTGAGAAGGTGGCATTTGAACAGAGACTGAATGAAATGAGGGAGCTTCTGAAAGGAGAGAGGTCCAGGCACTCAAAGGTAACAGGCTGAGCTTTCTTGGCCAAGTTGACAAACAGCAAGAAGGCCAATGGGGTTTGAGTTTAGCAAGTGAGGAGAAGAATGGTAAAAAGAAGATTTTCGGAGTGAAGCTAGGGATGGAGATAATGTAGAGGCTTTGTAGGCTATGAGCAAAGTTTTGGGTCTTCTTCTGAGAGAGACAGGAAGGTTGTAGCGGATTTTCAGCAGAGGAATGATATGCCTATCATTTTCAAAGGCTCTCCCTGGCTGCCGTGTAGAGAATATTCTCCAGGAGGACTAGGGTGGTATTGGTGGAGGTGGTGAGAAGTGGTTGGATTCCGATCTATTTTATAGGTAAAGTTGATAGGATTTTTGCTGAAATCAAGTGGGATGGGGGAAAGAGGAATCAAGAATGATTGAGGTTTTTTGGCATGAGCACCTGAAAGGGTGAGATAGGCAAGACTGCAGGAGGAGTAAGTTATTATGGGCATGGAAAATCCAAAATCTGGTTTGCATAGGTTCAGTGTCAGAGGCTTGTTAGACACCAAGGACGGTGTCAAGCAATAATCTTAAGAGTAGCTAACATTTTATTGAGTGCTTATTTTCACAAGGCCATTTGCATAGGTTATCTCCTTTAATCTTCTAAACACCCTTAAGAGTTAGGTAGCATGCTTGTTGTTTTTTCAGAAATGATGAAATAGAGCCCAGAGAGGTTAAGTTACTTGCCCATGGTAACAGTGCAGCTATACTTTGGCAGTCTAGCTCAAGAGTCTGCCCTCTTCTCCAAAGAGCTGAATATGTGACTCTGGATTGTTCCTTGATGGAAATACAAACATTGGAGTAATCAGTGGGTACATGTCCTTTAAAGCCATAGACGTCTGTGACGGCAAAGGGAGTGTGTTTTGGTAGAGAAGAGGGCTGCTTTCTTGAGGTACTACAGAATTTAGAGATCTAGATAATGAGGAAGATAAAGCAAAGGAAGCTCAGAAAGATTGGTCCATGAGGAAGGAAAATCTAAGAGGAGCGCTGTCCTGGCAGCAAAGCAAAGGAAGTCTTTATTGTGGAAAATGTACATAGCTGTGTTAACCAGTGAGTAACATGAGCTCTAAACATTGGCCTTTGGTCCTGGCCACATGGAGGTACCTGGGACCAGGAGAATAGGGTTGGTAGAGAGAAAGGACAAAAAGATCGTATAGGTTCATGAGAGAACTAGAGGAAAGGACATGGACACTGAAAATGGTTTTGAGAAATTTTGCTCTCAAGGGGAGACACTAACAAATATTTGCTTGGTGATGGGAATGATTAATCAGAAAGGCAGAAATTGAAGATGAAAGCAATAGAGGCAACAATCGCAGGGGCAAAGCTCTTTGACAGGCAAGAGGATCCAATACATTTGCAGAGGGATGGCTTTAGGATGGAGAAGAAGAGTTCATCCTGGTGGTAGTAACGTACTTACCAAATTTCAGTAACTGAAAAAAAAGTCTTTAAAAACTATGGAAATATCTTTTCTAAACTTTGATTAAAACAAATTAAACAATTATAATATATATTCCAGAACCTGGCAGTCAATATGCTTTCAATGTTATTCACTATTTTAAACTTTTATGAAAGAAAAAATGAAGTTTTAGCCTCCTGTAAAGGAGGGGGGAAAGAACATTTCTTGTAAAAACTATAATTGTTCCAATTTCATTTGACTTTAGTGTAATCTTCCTAGGTTTATAGGATACTAATAATATAAACTAGCATTATATGTATTAAATCTTTAAGATAATGAAAATTGTAAGTTTGTGTTTAATAAAATATGAATCTGTCCTAAAATGAAATGATTTGTTTTCACAGAAAAGAATGAAGAGTGTAAGACAAGACTTAAATGGATAAAAGTACATTTCAGTAGTTGTTAACTGTAATTTACTAAACTTATTTAAAGGTAAAAGTAACTTATAGAAATTTTGGAAAAAGCATTTTTCTAAATTGAAATATTTAAATGGCTATTTCCAGGAAGCCATTATTAATTAAAAACTTAAATTGATATTAATAACAAAAGGTAACTTCATAACAGAAAAACTTGCCAAAGGCTACCTCAAACTGCATATTAAGGTGGTGGTAGAGAAAGATAATCTTAATTCCATTGGGAATCTTAGGTTTTCATAAAATATTAGAAAAGGATTTTTCCCCCGTACTGCTAAAATAAAATACTTGTTAATTAACATAATTATGGTAGAGGTGTAACAGTAAAAAGTAAAGTACTGAAAATAGTTAAGTTCATTTAATCTGTTATAAACTGCACTGGAAGTATTAAGAAAGTATATAAAAATTAAAAGAGGTAGACTTCAGTATTATTAAACTCTCTTGTGCATTCAAACCAAGCCCCTTCAGTACACTGCATGGTGCCTCTCCATTTGAGTTATTGGCTAGGCTGGTTCCTATGACTCCAAAAAAATAAAGGATCTATCACATCTGTGGACATGGTTCCTGAAGTGAATGGAAAGTACTTTGCAGTTTCAGACTCCTGCAGCAGCCGGTGAAGCTCGATATGGCCAGATATACAATGAACATTGCCACCAGACTGGCTCTGTTTCATAGTGCCAAAGGGTGTTGTGTGTGAGGCCAGGGAAACACTGGCACCTCCCTCCAGGATCAATAGTGCTGCAGCATGCTGGCTGTGTGAAGGACATACCAAGTGGAGCAATAAGTACCAGAGTAATGTGAGTAAAATTTAAACACAATTGGCATTATGGCCTATTCCTGTGGAGAGACAACATGTATGGTATTGCAAACCTGGAGCTTGGATCTATTAACTGCAGCTCAAAAAGGAACTTGTGCATTAATTAGTATTAAGTGCTGTACCTATATGCCTGATGAATATGATAATATCTCTTCTATTCTAGATCATATGCAAAAGAATATTAAACATGTTAAAAGTCTTAGTAAACAATTCATTTTCTAAGTTTATTTCTTCCAGAATCACTGAATTCCAGAACAATATATTAGTCATGCAAGGATTTCATCCAGTTCCAACCATGGTGCCAGACCTGCCTTTTCTCAACCTCAAGAGCACAGCCAGAGAGTTTCACAGCCTGTCAGGCACGGTCTACTGCCCCTGACCAGCAAGAAGCAGCTACAGAAGAATGATCATTACCCTTCAGCTCCCTCTTAAGAATAAGGGTGTAAACTCTGATAGGAAAGTTGAGTCAGGTTAGTATAGGAAACAGGGAAGGTGACTGGTCAGAATAAAGCCCACCAAAGATCTTAGTCACAAGGTCCAGTTTAAAATTCCCAGGCTCAAAAGAAGTCTTGGATAACTCCAAACAAAAAGGCTTCCCCATTGGTTCCCTGAAAGCTGACAAGTAAAGGTAAAAAGACAACCAATCAGAACAGCAAATAGCTAAGGCATATTTGTGTCTATGTGGTCTATGAATTGTACAGGTTGGAGAAAATTACAGTTTACCATACCATCTGCACATTGTTTCCCTGTGAGAAGGAGGTTTGTTACATTTTAACTTGTGTCCTGGGGCATGCAGGTGGCTGCATGCTGCGGGCTGAGTTTCCCTTAGGAGGGGGCCCACTGGACCCCCACAATCCACCCCTACACAGCAGTCTGCACTGCCCATAGGACACATACTGCATCCACATCTCACAACAGTATGATGTACAACAGAATACTAAGAGTCCTCCACCAAAAGCTAGTAGACTTACAAACCCATGTCACCAGGGCCAAGAAAGGGAATTAAACCAGTTAGAAAGGGGATCAATAAGTAACCTCTTGCATATGATTTAAAACGTGTGAGACATTTTATTAGAGTGATCAGGAATATATACACAACATTGAACATTATTTAATGAGAAGGTCTTGTTGCAAACTTGTTGATGGGTCGTATTCTGCCTTGCCAGCAAGGTGTCCCATGCTGTCCAATTTGCAGGAGTTATGGCTTAAGGCAGATTGTGCTGGTCTAACAGTGTACAAGCAACATTTCCATTAGTAGGTAACAAAATACTAGGTTGTTGAGTTCTTTGAAGAGGCTTCCAATACCAGACATTTCCCCCTTCTAAACTCTCTGCAAAAACTAGTTTAGGCATATGGAGAATTTAAGAAGGGGGAAATTCCTTCCTACAATAACATCATCAGACCCCATTTATGTAACTCTGTTATGAAATGTCTTTGTTCTGAAACCCTACATATTGCCCCTCACTTTCTCACCTCTTTGCAGAGTGATCCACAAGTCCCAGCAAATAAAGCTCATGGCTAATTATATGCTGAGTGTGTCCTTTGGTCTTGCAGCCGACCTGACCCGTGCCCTTCAGGAGCTCGGTTGGAACCCAGGCCAAGGAGAATGGCAAGTCGTGGCCATGGCAGGCTGGTAAGGGGGCTATATTTTGGTAGGTGGGTCTTGATATTTCTTTCAATCAGAAAACATTGATGGGCAGCAATTCTGCTTACTATAGGGCTAACCCTGGGCAAGACTCATTCCATGGTGGGAAAATAATTGTATTTTTATTTAAACAGCTAGGGTGTGAAGTGAGTTGACACTCTCAAGCCCCTTGAAACTTTGCTTAACTTAATTTTTAAAAATACTTTATTCAGACTGGTTGTTCATCTGTTCACCTCTTACTCCTGAGTCCTAATCAATACTCGCCTGCCAGGGGAAACTACTTTTTCTTTATCCAGGGAATATCCTTTTCCATGAAATTGAAATTTTTATTCTACTAAATAAACTAAATTCTTTTTTTTTTTTTTTTTAAATAAAAAAGTCTCTTTAACATATTCCCAAAAGCTGTCTCTTCATGCTTCATTACAGCAGCGACTCTTAACTGCACTTCCTCTTGGGAAAAGTTTGGCTCCTTGGTATGTGTTAATGTGTCACTGGCTCTTGGTGTCAGCACTGTTTCAACTGCAATTTCAGTTTCATTTTCCATAACTTTATTGTCATGACAAAGTAAGTGAGTTTTGCCAAAGTCAATATGGTGAGTCTCTGTGTCTAACTCTTAAGTTTCTTAATGGTAAGGGAGCTTTATATCCTAAAGTCCCTATTTCCAATTGCTTTCCAATTTAGATCTGGGGGTAGGCTGCCACATATTGCAAAAACTCTTTCATTTATTCCTTCCCCCCCACCCTCCAATCTCCAAAGAATGACAGGATTTTTTGTTCTTAGTTTTTTTGTGTGACAAGTTATACCATTTCAAATATTGAATAACTCCCTTCCTTAAATTTTTCTATGCAGTGTCACTCAAAAAGGAAATGTCATCTCATTTATTTACTTTCACAATTTTCATTAATTTCATCGTTTTATATTTCTAAGAGTCTATTGTTTCAATTGGTGCTCATGGCATTTATATTTAAATTGTTATGTGCTTTCCACATTTGAAAGCAATAAGAAAATCTGCACTTAAAAACAAGGGAGCTTTGTCCCTGCTCAATTAACACTTTAAAGGAGGTGAAGTTAGTGTATATTCCCTAAAGCCTGATTCTATTAATAGCTGACATTTCGACAGGTTAAAGGATCAGCAGAGTAATAGAGAGCTTAAGGTGTGCTTCTTAAGATTATAATTAACTTCAGTGCTTGATTTACTATAGTAGACTTGCTAAGCAGTGTAAGAATTGTTTATCCATAAATCACGATGGATTGCCTCACCCCTTCCTCCTTCCCTTTAATGATAGTTGAAGGATTTTTTCTCATGCCATTCCATCAAAAAATGGTACTCAAAGGGGGAAAATTGAAGGCATGGTGTTTTTGTTTCTGCAAAGTACCAGAAATGTGTTGGATTTTATAAAGGGTATTTGTTTGGGGTAAAACCTTACAGTTCCAAGGCCATTAAAGGCCCAACCCAAGGCACCATAAGAGTTGCTTTCTCACCCAAGTCAGCTGCCACGTGTTGAAGCAAGATGGTGGGTGATATCTGCCTGGTCTCTGCCTTCCCTCCTGGGTGTACTTTCACCTGGAGCTCAGCTGAGGCCAACCAGACTTAGGGCTTGGCTCTTACTGGGCCTCTTCTCTCAGGTTTGGCTGCTCCACTTTCTTCCTGATTTTAGCGGCAATCTATCAGGCAAATGGCTCATCTCTCCCTGGGTCTTAGCTGCTTGAGCCTCTCCTTTCTGTCACACGGCTGCATCAAAAATGGCAGAGCTCTCTTTTCTGGTGGGTCTCCATTTTTTATCGGACCCAGCAAAAGGACGGAGACTCAACCTGAGTCACACCTCACTGAGGTAGTTCTATTGAAAAGGTTGCTCACACCCACAGGAGTGGACCCGCCCACAAATACAATCTTTCTCTTTTTGGGATTCATAAAATAATTTCAAACTGCCACACATGAGTTGCTGGGAGATTTTTTTTAGCTTATTGACAAAGATATTTTCCTTTATCATGCTTTCTCCACCAGAGTGGGCAATTAGATCCACCTCTGCATTCCATCTTTGTCTCAAAATACTCTTGGTTTTGGTTATTTTCTTTCTTTCCTAGGCTCTGATGAGTTACATTTTTCTGCAAAGCATCTTAAATAAGACAACATGTGATGCTGTTAAGAGAGGTTAAGTAACTTGGGCAAGCTCACAAAGCTAATATGTGGCAAGTCTATTTCCAAACCTTATTCTGGGTCATTTGAAAGTATTTGTTCTTTCCACTATCCAATACTGGATTGGTGGTAAAAACCCTCACCATCAATACCCACACATAGGTGCCATCTGCTATCTTTAATAACTTAACTTTATATTCCACTGCTTTCATCAATGTGACTTTAGTATTTTAGGAAACTCTTGTCCAGGAAGAAAAGAAATAATTTTATGGTTTGTACCAGGAACTTTCTGGGAAGCTCATTTACATGAGCATCACATTGTTCAATTCTTCAATAGATAAGACTCTTTTGGTGATGCCTGAAAATCTTCTCCTTGCTGTGTCCACCAAGTCTAAACTATTATGTCATGGTCTTTACCCAGTCAAGCCCCTACATTATGTCTTAAATTAGACTCCAAAGCCTCAGAAGTACCCTGACTTTGCTGCCCCCTCCATGATGCTACTAAGACTTTGTCAAGGTGGTCTTTTGCCTTACTGTGATAAGCAATAAGCTCAGCTTTGCTCTTCCTTCAGGCTGTTTTGATATTTTCAGAGGTTAGCCTTTGAAGGGTGTTAGGCCTTACATTGTTTTGATTCCATAGAGTTTTAAGGATAAAATAAGTGCTAAATTGATATCTATTGATTAATTATGAAAAAGACAAAAAACTAACCCTTGTTTCCGTTCCTAGATCTACTTCTCATTGGTTATTGACCTTGGTAAAGTAACCATCTTCAATTTAATGGTGTAGGTTATAGAATTGCTATGAAAATTAAATGAGGTAATCTATTTGAAATGCTTTGTAGAGTACTATGTAAGGTGTATTGGTATTACTTGTTCCATCTATTGGTGCCAAATATTTAATATCAAAGTGAACTCAGATTTCTAGCTGGAGTTTTGAAGTGTTGACAATGGAGGAGTTTTAAGTGAGGAAGAGGATCAGGTTTCTGCACTATAGGAGAGGATGGTTGAGTGTCATTTTCTGAGCTAGGGAAAACAGGACAAGGAGAAGAAGGAGAAATGGAGGAAGGGGCAGCTAAAAGCACAACAAAACAATAAATGAATTCTTTCCTATGATATTAACTACTCCTTGGCAACTATATAAAATTTGGTTTCCTTCAGACATCTCTTTTTTTTTTTTTCAATTAATTTTTCTTTTCTTTTGGGTGACCCCATTTATCCAAGAGCTTTAAGTACTAATCCTAGGTTGATGACTCCTAAAGCAGTAGCTCCATCATACACATTAGGTTTGATTTGAGTTCCATCCATCCAAATGGAAAATTTCCATTTGTATTTTCCATAGTTGCTGTAACCTCAACCTTTCAAATACTTGACCTATTTCAAATACTCTATCTTGATTAATAGAACCAGGATCCATAGGTCTAGCCAAATTATCCTAACCTTTTCTGCTTTTCCCTCCATTCATTCATTCATTCATCAAAGCTTTACTGAGCACTTTCTGCATCTGGACACTCTCTTAGGCTCTGTAGATACAGCCAGTGAGTCAGATAGACATAAACTTTTTTCCTCTTAGAGCTACAGTCTTTTTCATATTTCTTATATTTCTCTTACCTGGATTTTTAAGGCTGTATTTCCTTAAATGGGTACCTTGGAATAGAGTCTTGTGTTGCCAGTAGGTGTTAAATGAAAGAAAAAAAATTAAGCCAGAAAGATTCTGAGGTCCTATGAGTTGAAGAAAAATAGGATTAATAAAATTTTAAGTTTTCTTTACTGCTGGTTTTCTTTGAGTCTTTAATATACCCACGTGTATTATGTATCATCAAGTAGAAAGAAATATACAGCATTATATGTATTTGACCTCAAAGTCCTTTGTGAGCAGACCACGTGGCTGACATTGTGTGCTTCAGAAAACTCTTTGAGCAATTCTTATTTAAAGAATGAACTATTCATTCTTTTATTTCATAATTATTGTGAGCCTGCTATGTATTTTGTGTCCCTACTCTTCTGTTAGGAACTGTGGAGAATAAAAGGAATAAACCATTGCCTCTGACCTGAAGGGGTCTGAAATTTCCTTTTTTAATCCCTTTATCCTTCCAGTCCACTGGGATATTTCCTGAAACATATGAACTCTTTTCTAATATCTGATGGTGAATTTAACCCCAAAAAGGAATTCTAATCTCAACTCCCCTTTCCTCATTGTGGCTTAAATTTCCTTTTGGAATTTCTCTTCACCTTTTTTTTTTTCTTATCTCATGGATGATCTCCTTACTGCTTTCCTTTGAGTGTAAGCCCATGGTGTGGAAATGGTGTCAAACTTTCTTCTGTATAGTTCCTAACAAATGTGTCACAACCAGAGGTTAATGAATGATAAATAATGAATTCTGGGGGATGATAGTGGACTCACCAATGATTGTGACTGCATTTGTCTCCTTTTAATAGAAGAGTTTCTGTGGTTGAGATGGAAATGGAATGCATTCTCTGGGAATTGATTAACAGATGGAATTTTCCTTGCTTTGTTCTGTGGCTATTATTTGGAAAGTTACTATATTCTAAAGAGTAGTCATTTGTAGCACAGCAAGTGTAATTTTTCTGTTGTTGCATTATACCATCTTCTTTAAATCTGTAGCTATTGTTGGACTACAATTTTTCTCGTATGTGCTAGGATGAGGTGAATCATATTATTGAATAGAATCAACACCAGCTTTATCAGAAGCTGAGCATGTTCATAGACTTTTTAAAACCAGATAAATGTTCTCAAAACTTCTTCTTAAAGACAGTAATTTTCTTCCAAGCTAATCTGAAATTCCCTAATGCAGTTATTGTGAAGCCCAGGAAGAGGTATGTGTATGTGAATATAGTTTACTTTGTGACTTATTTCTGGTAAAAAATAAATATAATTTTCCAGGTCTTTTCAATTTTCCTGGATCAAATATTGTCCATCTAAGTCATAAACGAAGGTGATGTTAAGGAAATGGCCAATCCCTACAAGTTCATGAAGTTCCAAAGATGTGATGATTATTAGACTCAACACTGGTGACTCAGCCCACAGCAGGTATTACAGAGAAATGAACACACAACCCAAGGGCACTGGCATCCCTTACCATGAGATATCTGGAGACCTGCTGGGCCTGTTTTAGTGTATATAGTGGTGCACAGATTATAAATCAGTATATGCATATAAATGTTCCAGTGAAATAATTACCTAAAAAGTGTGTTTCAGTAAGAACTTTGGACACAATCATATATAATACACTCTAGTTAACTTGTGCGTGGGGCTAACAAAGCTGGACTAAAGGGGCTTAAGTAAAATTGAAATATTTAAACATCAGCTGTTGGAAGTCTCCACGGTAACTCAATTTATTGATGGCAATGAGCTATGTCTTGGACTCTGGCAAAATCCTTTTATAGAACTTCAGTGGGAAAGTAGGTTAGTGGTCTGGAAGAAACTTAGAAGGAAAGTTTAACAAGAGATGATCCATTATAGGGCTGAGAAAGTAGGCCTGAATGGGAAATGTCCATGTCAGTTGTTTGCTAGGTCAGCATCCCTTCCTGCCCCTCCACCATCTCTCAAGGTCTGTGATAACTGTACCACCCCTTCTTCTAGAAAATGCTCATTTACACACTCTAATCATGGAGTCTGAATGGATTGACCACTTTATTTTTGACTCCAATATGGTCATTGCTGATTGGGGTCCAGGGATGGGCTTACAAACCAGCCCAATAAGAATCCTTCCCTGGAAGTTTGTTATTGGGTGTTTTGCCATTTCCAAGCAAAAGAGTCTTAACTCACAGAATTTGAAAGATTAACCAGGGAGAAGTATTTAGAAGACTAGAAAATAGAAAGTTGGTTCTATTAAACCAAATAAGCTTGCCTAACTCAAAACGTTGGTCCCCCTGTTTTAGTGGGTGCTTCTCTACTAAGTATTAGATACACAGTAAGAGTGTATGTAAAACCTGATTAGTGTATGTATACATGAATCTATTATGTAGGATCCAGAAATCAATATTAAATTCAAACACTTGCCACATGTTTGAGATTAATACTTAGTTCACTTCAACTTTCTCTCTTTTCCATCCCACCACACAGAACTACCCAAGTGGGTATGAAACTCAAAGCCAGGCTATCCCAAGAATTCTAAAGCAACCAGCATGTCATTCATCCCACAGCGGAGTTCAGCATGCATGAGGTTGATGAGAGGCAAAGCAGTTTCTTTTCCTTGAGAGCTTTCTTAGATTGTACTTAAATATTTACTAATCAGTTAGAGAGAAGGGAATATTTATAACTTTTAATTTATAAGATAGCAACTTGGAGCATTTTGCAACCATTTGCCAATAAGCTCGGGATCTGAGCTTATCCTAAGAGCCTCACTCATTATCCATCTTTCAACATGATGTTTTCCCCACTTGGTCCACCTGCTCCTTAGAACATGGATGTTAGGAGGTAACAGACAGCTATTAAGCGGCCACTGCCCAGACTCACCTACCCTCTTCTCTGGGGAAACCACAAACACATACTAGGGACCATCCTCTGACCTCTACTACTCCCACTCTTTTTTTTATTGTGTGCTGTTCCACAAATTGGGGAGATGTTAAGTCTAATGACAAGGCCCGGCCAGACCTTAAACCCACAAACTGAGGACAAGCAGCCCCAGATGGTTATCAGAACAGGAATTCTCAGTGGCAGAGCCCTCTCCCCCAGAGGTGGATAAAAACCACACTCAAACAGTATCGATTGCTTTCTTTTTTCTGGTGCACAGTAGGGAGTGTGGAACTGCCATATATTGACTGTGACCCAGAGTAGTTTTTGGCCACCCCAGGAGACCAGCCATGATGGGACTTCTTCCCCTGCTCTTTTGAACTCTTTGTGCTGTGACAAGGTGAGTGCATGCCCTTTCTGAACTCTTTATTCTGGGCAATAAAGGAATCATTTGCTGAAAGTTTCTGTTGTGCCCCAAATCTGTGTTCCCATGATGCACCATTTTGGCAACTTGTTCCACAGTGGATGTTGCTCCCAATGTCCACTTCAGACATCTGTCTTCCCCCCATCCCACTTTGACTTTGGGCTGTGCTTTCCAGGAGCTGTAGCATAGAGGAATGAGTCCTAGGCTAGAAATCTGGAAAGTACATGATGGGACTTTAGCATTACTTATTCTGGAACCTTAGGTAAATTACTTAATCTCTGAGTCTTTTCTTCACTGGAAAGAAGAGGTAATTACCAACCTTATAGAGTTGTTATGCAGACAAAAATTTATTAATTAGTCAATTAATTCAATAAATATTTATCAAGTGATAATCCTAAAGGCAAGGCACTCTTTTAGGAGCTAGCTGTGAACAGACCAAACAAAAATCCCAACCTGCCTAAGGCTTATAGCCTAATGATGGAGATAGACCATAATGAGTAAAAGATGCTATGTAAGGGAATGAAAAGTGCTAAGGGAGAAACTAAAGGGGATAAAAGATTAGGAAGTGCCTGGGATTGCTGCAACTTTTGAAAATATGGTTAGGGAAGATTTTGCTTACAAGGTTATATATGGGTAAGGGGAAAGGAAGGGTCAAGTTCTGGGGAAAGAGGTTCCTGGATGCAGTGAACAACATGTAGCAAGGTTGTAAGAAGGGAGCATGCCAGGTGTGTTGGAGGAAGAGAAAGGAGATCATTTTATCTGGACCGGACAGGCATGAAGGAAAGATCACGGAGGGGAGGTCGTGTTTAGGTCCTTGAGAAGACTTTGCCCTTTACTCTGAATGAGCTAATGGAGGGTTTGGGGACAATTGTTTTGAAAGTCCCTAGCCCAGTTTCTGGCATTTCAAAGGTTTTCAGTAAATGCTTATTGGTTGAATGATAAGATTTGGGAAGATCTTACCCTTCTGCTTTCACTTCCAGGAGAGTGAAGGGTTGAAGCCATGGGCGAATTATATCAAGGTCTCCACACAGTATACAAAACCCTTCTGAACGTCCCAGGAGTGACTTGCAATAGCTCTGCAAGCTGGCTGCTCCTTCATCATTACCATCATTTCTTTCAAAGCCTATTGGGGATGATCAAAGCTGGCTTAGAATCTGCAATGCAGTAGATTGATATTTTTTTTTACCAATAATTCACTTGTATTGGTGCATTTCCTAGAAGCAAATCTGATAGTCATCATATTTCCTTTCTAGCAACATGGATAGGAGCTCATTAAATATATTTAACTGGTCGTTTTAGAGCCATTAAGGAAGTTAATTATACAATGTTCAAGAGAGCATAAAAATAGAAAAACAAAGTGAGTTGATCAGAGAGGAAGTGTCACACCTGCTGGATTTCTTTCATGACCTTGATAGAATTGTAATGGGAGGGAAGTTGGTCCATAATGTTGAAAGTGAGGTTTCTACTCCCTCTGTATTTACAGGTGCTCCTAACTAGCTCGACTCATCCATGAGTAAATCAGAAAATTAAGGTTAGAGATATGTGCAAATGAGCACTTGCTATTCAAAACAATAATTAAAAAACTCCCTTGATACAGTAAGCAAACAAAAACCAGCTGTGTAGTAAAAGGTGGCTTTCCTGTTTTTCCTATTATTTGTTTTAAGAAGGCATTTAACCAACCATTTGCTAGTTCTGACTTCTGCCTGGTGAGGACCGTTCAAGCTCCTTAATAGGAACATAATTTCGATCTTTATTTAGCAACGTGTCCATCAATACCATATTTTATTTTTTTAGCACACTTATTTTTCTCTCACCATCTTCTTCAGTTGCAAAACAATAAGACCTATTGACAGTTTGGTCACAACTGTGTTGCAAGAATTTTCAAAGTGCAGAGTATATTTAAAGTGAAAAATCTACAATTCAGTCGAAGAGGATGAATTTCACAGCTATAAACAATTTTTTTATGATATGACTTATGGTCATGGTGGCAATTATATTTATCAAATGCATTTGCAACAAATGGGAGTAAACACACCCTGAATCATAGACAGTTTACTTCTTTCAAACTAAACACAATTATTAATAATGTCTATGAAACATCTTATAGAGTGTCCAATGCATCTACGAGTTTTACATTTTCAAGCTAACAGTGAGGATGAGATTTGTTGAAATAGATTGATAAAGAAGAAAATTGAAGTAAATAAGATTAAGGAGCAGGGAAAATCTGAGATTGATATTTTTCTAGACCAGGTAATTATGATCTGACTCAGTTTAAATTGGACTGTATGAAAACTGGTCCTATAAGAGTTGCCTAGGCAAGACTAATTTGTGTCCAATGCATTTTATATATTTTTCAATTTCCTTATTTTGTTAAAGCTAGACTAATTGGAAGGAAATATAATTCAGCATATTGTATGAACATTCACTTTGATGAATTGAAGTTAAGAGGAATTTTTTTGTCTATTGAAATATCTTGTTAGGTTTGCCAGCACCCTTCCCAGTTTCTGGTAAAAACACTCTCCTCTTTAGGAAGTACCTAAAGTATCTCTTCTCCCAATTCTGTACCATGCAATCCAGTTGAGGCTGCCATCTTTTTACGGGACCTTTTCTACCTGTCCGCGGTGTCTGTTTGAGGAGTAAGCAATTTTCCAAGTTGGGGCAGCCATGGTACCCAACCCCACAGCTAGAGGCGTTGGTTTGGGAATCGGCATATATGACCCAAACTTGTCAATCAGAGGCTTTCCCCATTTAAAAAAATTGGAGCTAATAGAAGAATGGCGGTCCCTCTTGGAAACCTGTTGTTAAGAGCCATGTGTCCTGTGAGCACAAGGTAGGACTGCACAGGTGATAAGGACATGGATTACCAGGATAGATGAGAACCAGAGTGAGGGGTCCAGAACAACTAGCTTCTATTCCCAGCTGGCCTTGAGACCCCTTGAGCTGGTTGGAATTGGCATTGCCTTTTTGGATGACATTGGGAACGACTAAGACTTAATACCTGTATCACATTGTATTTCTGGTTGTGTAGAGGCTGAACAACATTTTCCATACTCATTTTAAAATCTGAGAACACCCCAATGTAAGTTTACTTTCTCAAGATGAGTCCAATATTTAAATTGCATATGTTTATTAATGATGTGTGTCTTACTTATGTCTTTCATTCAGATGCAGCTAAGAGGCTGTACATGTGTAGACATCTTAGGCAGAAGCTGAGATTACAAACAGGCTGTACGAAAGGCAACTTAAAATATGACCTTAAAATTTTTTTAGGGTGTATTTTTTTGTATTGCCAGTTCTTCTGGTATATAGTTTTTTCTTTATAAAGAGAATTTCAGGCTATGATAATCAACAATGATTCAGACCTGTATTGGAACACTTTTACTGTGACATATATTTGCTGTCATGTTGAAATAAACTATTTATTATATATCAGACACACATACATACGTGCCTACAGTGAAGCCCATAATGATGCAATTTGTCATTAATGAAACTAAGATTGTCTTCACTTTTTGCTGATATGATAGTTTGAAGTTATTTTATGAATCCCTAAAAGAAAAAGATTATGGGAAGCGGGTGTGGCTCAGTGGATAGAGCCCCCATTTATCATATGGGAGGCCCGGGTTCGCTTCCCGAGGCCTCCTTGTGAAGGCACGCCGGCCTGAGCGGTGCGGTGGGCTGATGCAGCAACCTCACGGCAGGAAGCGGGTGTGGCGCAATGGATAGAGCACCCGTTTACCATATGAGAGGCCTCGGGTTCGCTTCCCAGGGCCTCCTTGTGAGGGCATGCCGGCTCGCGCGGAGCCGTGGGCTGATGCGGCAAGACCTCACAGCAAGGGGGAGATAAGCAGACACAGAGAGGACACGCAGC